>AWOL01S0060493.1:0-21144 GCA_000715115.1 Nicotiana otophora
CATTTTAGTGGTGCAGGCGGGGACTTGAAAAGTGTCTATAATAATGAAATTGAAGCGCCTTTTAGAAAAGGGCAAAGATTTCCCGCGATGACTCAAAAGTTGGGATTGTACGGACCTCTATGGAAATGACACGTAAAAAGTGAAGCTGCGTGATCTTGGGTAAGTGGGGTCGGATTGGTTCAAATTCTGATTATAAAATATATAATCACGATAAATAATCTCATACTCTCTATATGATGGAGTATTTGATAAATCTATGATTTTGGTATAAATTTTATCTTTATTTTAACTAATACTCACAATCAAATATTGAACAAATTTATTCCCAAATTTTATTCTGAGATAACTCCTAATTCCTGTGGCCAAACGACGAATTTGGGTACGGGATTCGGGTTAGAGGGGAACACAATAATGCAAGTAAGCAGGCAGAAGAGTAACACAATTGTCCTAGTAGTTAAGGACATGATGTCAAGAATAAGATAAGGTATTTTAAGAAATTGGAGATTAGCGGTGTTGTCAACTTTAAGTGATTGTGAATGACAGTGTTTTAGCCCTAACATGGCTATCTACCATACTACCGCCATACTCCATTTTCTTCTTTGCTTTTAGTCGAGTAACTCTAGAAATGTTAGAAAGACGACCGGGGTCGAGTTTAAACAGAATTCAATTGAAGTTTATCTGAGTCAAGATGAAGTAAGGAGTTGAATAAGCCAAAAATATGTCTTTGGAAATATTTAGCATAAAATGGCATTAAAGAACATCATCGGTCGAGCTCAGCCAAGACATAGCAAGATTAATGGCTGAGATGTCGATATGAGCCGTGGTCGAGACATCGATAGAGATCGCGGTCAATATGTCAACATGGGTCGAGGTTGAGATCGACTACTAGTGATAAGACTTGTAACGGCTAATTTGTCAGAACAAGATATTAAAAGAGTAATATTCTAGTAAATATTCTTAATGTTTGTACTATTAGGGTTTCGTAAAAAAAATCTCATATATATATATATATATATATATATAAAGAGACAATGATAGCGGCATGTAATATTGATTCTTATAAGAATACTTTTGAAACGAAGACTTTCTCTCTTACAAAAATACAAAGACTACCTTTTGATAAAGATTCTAGGTCATATCATTCCCACATTTTCATCAGATCCGAAGATTGTTGTCACGACCCAATTTTTTCTCTGTGTGACGTCGTGACGGCACCTAGTCTCTACAACTAGGTAAACCTAACATTTTGCGGAATAATAAAATAAAAATATAAATTTAATCAACTATTCAAAAATATGCAACAAATCTCAAAACCAGGAACATCGTGAATCACAAACTACAGGAGAAAATCTAGTGTCTCTATACATCAGAGTCTAACAAAGAAAAAATACATAAGATAATGGACATGAGAAAGAGTAGAAGAGGACTCCGAGGTTTGCGGACGCGACAAATATACCTTGAAGTCTCCAAAGCTGTTCCGGCTCACTGATAGTACGGCTGATAAGGAGTACCTCGATCTGCACACGAAAAACATGTGCAGAGAGTAGTATGAGTACACCACAATCGGTACCTAGTAAGTGCCAAGCCTAACCTCAGTCGAGTAGTGACGAGGTCAGGTCAAGGCACTACTGGTAAATATATAATAAAATAATATAGAGTGAAATACCGCAATAAAATAAAGGCTAAAATTTAACAACAATGAAATCATAAAAGATAACAGCTCAGTACACAGAAACACAACAGGGGATCTCCCGAGATACCGTCTAGTAGTCCCAAACGTAAATATTCAGAGGGATCTCCCGGAATACCGTTTCGTAGTCCCAAAGTGAATATGCAAGACTGGGGGATCTCCCGAAATACCGTTATGTAGTCCCAAAGTAAATATGTAGTACATGGGGATCTCCCGGAATACCGTTCCGTAATCCCAAAGTAAATATGTAGCACAAACAATAGAAATGCAACTACATCACGAAATTTTACAATTTAGACTAAGTACCGGCACCCAGCTCCTGTTGTACAGCTCTCCAGAACCGTGATGTAAACTGCGTACCCCGGTCAGAGATGATAGATACCGGTACGCCATGAAGTTTGACGATCGCGGATATAAATTAGAGCCAACTGCTCAGAAGAATATGTAGTCATCATAGGAATGAAATGAGATGACTTGGTCAGCCTATCCACAATCACCCAAACTGCATCAAACCCCTGAGTGCGTGGGAGTCCAACAACGAAATCCATAGTGATCCGCTCCCATTTCCAATCCGGAATCTCTAACTTCTGAAGCAATCCACCTTGTCGTTGATGCTCATATTTTACCTGCTGGCAATTCAGACATCGAGCCATATACTCTACTATGTTCTTCTTCATTCTCCTCCACCAATAATTCTGTTTCAAGTTCTGATACATCTTTGCGGCACCCGAATGAATAGAGTACCGCGAACTGTGAGCCTCCTGGAGAATCAACTCACGCAAACCATCTACATTGGGCGCACATATCCTGTCATGCATCCTCAATGCACCATCATTTCCAATAGTGACCTCCTTAGCATCACCGCGATGGACCGTGTCCTTAAGGACAAGCAGATGGGGGTCATCATACTGACGCTCCCTGATACGATCATACAGAGAAGACCGAGAGACCACACAAGACAACACTCGACTCGGCTCAGAAATATCTAATCTCACAAACTGGCTAGCTAAGGCCTGAACATCTAACGCCATGGGCCTCTCTGCTGCTGGTAGATGTGCTAAGCTCCCCAAACTCTTTGCACGGTGACTCAAAGTATCGACCACCACATTGGCCTTCCTAGGGTGGTACAAAATGGTGATATCATAATCCTTAAGTAGCTCCAACCACCTCCGTTGACGTAAGTTAAGATCTTTCTGCTTAAACAGATGCTGCAAACTCTGATGATAGGTGTAAATCTCACAAGGAACACTGTACAAATAATGCTGCCATATCTTCAAGGCATGAACAATAGCTGCTAACTCAAGATCGTGGAAAGGATAGTTCTTTTCATGCACCTTCAGATGTCTGGACGCGTAGGCAATCACCCTACCGTCCTGCATCAACACCGCGTCGAGACCAATCTGCGATGCATCACAATATACAGTATAAGACCCCGAACCTGTAGGTAATACTAATACTGGGGTTGTAGTCAAAGTTGTCTTGAGCTTCTGAAAGCTCTCCTCACATTCCTCTATCCACCTGAACGGAGTACCCTTATGGGTCAGCCTAGTCATAGGTGCTGCAATAGATGAGAATCCTTCTACGAAGCGACGGTAATACCCCGCCAAACCAAGAAAACTTCGGATCTCTGTAGCTGAGGACGGTCTGGGCCAACTCTGCACTGCTTTAATCTTCTTCGGATCCACTTGGATCCCCTCACTCGATAATATATGACCCAAGAATGCTACTGAGTCTAGCCAAAACTCACACTTTAAATTTTTTGCATATAACTTCTTTTCTCTCAAGGTCTGAAGTGCAGTCCTCAGGTGTTGCTCGTGATCTTCCCGAGTCCGGGTGTACACCAGAATGTCGTCAATAAACACAATGACGAATGAGTCAAGATAAGGCTGGAACACACTGTGCATCAAGTGTATAAAAGTTGTTGGGGCATTGGTCAGCCTAAATGACATAACAAGAAACTCATAGTGACGATATCTGGTCTTGAAAGCAGTCTTCGGGATATCTGGCTCCCGAATCTTCAACTGATGATATCCCGAATGTAAGTCAATCTAGGAAAACACTCTGGCACCCTGTAACTGATCAAATAATTCATCAATACACATCCGCATAGAACCATCATTCTTCTTTACAAATAAGACAGGAGCCCCCCAAGGTGACAACTAGACCAAATGAAGCCCTTATCAAGCGATTCCTGTAACTTCTACTTCAACTCCTTCAATTCAGGAGGAGCCATATTATATGGAGGAATAGAGATGGGTTGAGTGCCCGTCAAAAAATCAATGCCAAAATCAATATCTCTGTCGGGCAGCATGCCTGGAAGATCAGTTGGGAACACATCTAGAAAGTCCCTCACTACTGGAACTGACTCAACTATAGGGGTATTAATACTGATATCTCTCACATAAGCTAGATACGCGTCACACCCCTTCCCAACCATTTGTTGAGCTTTAAGAAATAAAATAACTCTGGTGGGAGTATACTTTAAGGTACCTCTCCACTCTAATCACGAAAATCCTAACATAGTCAGCGTCACGGTCTTAGCGTGACAATCAAGAATAGCATAATGGGGCGACAACCAGTCCATCCCCAAAATAATATCAAAGTCCACTATGCCGAGCAATTATAAATTGGCTCTAGTCTCAAAACCACTAAGCGCAATCAAACACGACCGATACACGCGGTTCACAACAGGAGAATCTCCCACATGAGTAGACACATAAAAAAGGGAATTCAAATAATCCCGAGATACGCCCAAATACGGGGTAAAATAAGAGGACACATAAGAGTATGTAGATCCTGTGTCAAGTAATACCGACGCATCTCTATGATAGACCGAAACAATACCTGTAATGACAGAATCAGAAGCAATTGCCTTTGTACTAGCAGGAAGGGCATAATATCTGGCCTGGTCTCCCCCTCTAGGGCGACCTCTACCTCCCCGACCTCCACCTCGAGCTGGCTGAGCAGGTGGGGTGGCAGCTGGTGCTGTAATCATAGCCTAAGGACCCAGTGGATCACGTTGTGGCTAAGAAATCTACGGTGGCGCACCCCTCCTAATCCTGGGGCAATCCCTCACCATATGGCGAGTGTCGCCACACTCAAAACAAGCTATGGGAGGGCGTGGCTGCTGTGACTGGCTCGGGCCAGGTCTGTTGGACTGACCGCTAGGAACACCCCGTTCAGGAGACATACTAGATACTGGCGGTGTATAATAAGGCTCATGGGGTCTAGAAGGAATTGGAACACCGCCGGCGGCTGGAAGAGGTGAATGAATGGGGCGACTCACATAACCCTACCATGGAGAGCTGTTGGGACACGAGATCCAGAATAATAACCAGTCTCTCGAGACCTCTTGGCCTCCCTCTCCTCTCTATCCCGGGAAAACATGCCCTCAAATCTCCTGGCAATACTCACAACCTACTGATAAGAAATATCCATCTCCAACTCCTTGTCCATACTACTCCGGATGTTGGGATGAAGTCCCTCAATAAACCGTCGAACTCTCTCTCGAACTATAGCAACTAAGGCTAGTGCATGTCGGGCCAAATCACTGAAGCGAACTGCATACTCTAACACAGTCATAACACCTTGGCGCAACTGCTCAAACTTTGCACGCCAAGAGTCCTTGAGGCTCTGAGGGACATACTCTCTCAAAAACATATCGGAGAACTGAGTCCATGTAAGTGAAGCTGCCTCAGCCGGACTACTCAACTCATAAGCATGCCGCCACTGATAGGCTGCTCCTCTAAGCTAGAATGTAGTAAAAGAAACCCCGCTTGTCTCCGCTACGCCCATAGTACGGAGAATACGATGACACCTCTTTAGAAAACCCTGAGCATCATCTGTAGCCAATCTACTGAAGGTAGGTGGGTGGTACTTTTTGTACCTCTCAAGTCTGAGCTGCTCCACCTCAGAAGCTATTTCCCTAACCTCGGGCTGAGCTGGAGCTACCAGCTGCATTGGTACAATCTCTGGAACCTGGTCGACCCGAACCCACTGCTCTGGAGTATCGGCGATGGGAGTCTGTGCTCCTCCCCTGGCCTGAGATGTGGCAGGAGCAAGTGGAATCAATCCAGCATGAGATAAGGTGTTGAACATGCTCAGAAACTGGGCTAGAGTCTCTTGGGGGGCTGGTGCAGCAACAGGTATCATAGGTGTCTGGCCTCCAGCTTGAGCTACTGGGGGCTCCTCTGTAGCAGCTCGTGCGGGTGCTCTGGCTGCACCACGTGGACGTCCTCGTCCTCTACCCCGGCCTCTCGCGGCTCTAGCAAAGGGCGCGGGTGCCTGGTCATCGGATCCGCTTGTACGTGTCCTCACCATCTGTGAAAGAATAAAATATAGAAGTTTGGAATTTTTTTGAAATCAACAATTTTCGCACGACAAGGAATCAAAGTAGTAAAATTTTCCTAACAGTCTTATAGCCTCCCGAAGATAAGTACAAACGTCTCCGTACCGATCCGCTAGATTCTACTAAACCAGTTTGTGACTCACGACACCTATGAACCTAGAGCTCTGATACTAACTTGTCATGACCCAATTTCCCATCCGTGTGACGTCGTGACGACACCTAGTCTCTACAACTAGGTAAGCCTAACATTTTGCGTAATAATAAAATAAAAATATAAGATTAACCAACTATTCAAAAATACGCAACAAATCGTAAAACCCGGAACATCGTGAATCACAAACTACAGAAGGAAAATCTAGTGTCTCTATACATCAGAGTCTAACAAAGGAAAAATACATAAGATAATGGAAATGGGAAAGAGTAGAAGGGTACTTCGAGGTCTGCGGACGCGGCAGATATACCTTGAAGTCTCTAAAGTTGTTCTGGCTCACTGATAGTACGACTGATAAGGAGTACCTCGATCTGCACACAAAAAACATGTGCAGAGAGTAGTATGAGTACACCACAATCGGTACCCAGTAAGTGCCAAGCCTAACCTCGGTCGAGTAGTGACGAGGTTAGGTCAGGGCCCTACTGGTAAATATATAATAAAATAATATAGAATGTAATACCGCAATAAAATAAAGGCTAAAATTTAACAACAATAAAATCATAGAAGGTAACAACTCAGTACACAGAAACACAACATGGGATCTCCCGATATACCGTCTCGTAGTCCCAAACGTAAATGTTCAATGGGATCTCCCGGAATACCGTTCTGTAGTCCCAAAGTGAATATGCAAGACAAGGGGGATCTCCCAGAATACCATTCTGTAGTCCCAAAGTAAATATGCAGTACAAGTAGATCTCCCAGAATACCGTTCCGTAGTCCCAAAGTAAATATGCAACGCAAACAATAGAAATGCACCTATATCACAAAATCTTACGATTTAGACTAAGTACCAGTCAAGGAAGAAGCATGGAATTCACTAAGCATGCTGCACAGAGTTTACATAAGCAATTAAGACACGTAGACATGTTGTATTAGACTAATCAGGATAACTACACATATTGGAATAACTCAATGAAGAATAAAAATAGATTAATACTCATTAAAATGGTATAACTCAAAATAAAAGGAAAACAGGTTGCTGTTCAGTAAGAAAATCGAGGTTTTCCATAACTAGCACGTGTACGTACTCGTCACCTCACGTACACGGCGCTCACATATCACAATAGTTCCAAATCTTAAGGGGATTTCCCCACACAAAGTTAGACAAGCCACTTACCTCGAACCAAGCTTAATCAATCGGTAAGAATGCCTTTCCCATGAATATCTGGCTCCGAATGGCCCAAATCTATCCAAAATAAGTTACATATCATAAATACAACCATAATAGACTCATCTTATTAATAAAATCAATACTTTCACAAAAATTCCGAAATTCGCCCTAAAAGGTTGACCCGGCCCCACGTCTCGGAATCGGGTAAAGGTCACAAAATCCGAAAGCCCAGTCACTCATGAGTCTAACCATGTCAAATTTACTAAAATCCGACACCAAATGGTCCTTCAAATCCACAATTCAAACTTTCCAATTCCCAATTTCCACCTTAAATACACACTAACTAGGTGGGAAAAATAAATAGGGAAGCAAAACTATTGATCAAAAATAAGCACAGGGGACTTACCTCAAGAAATCTCTCGAAAATGCTCTCACAAATCGCCCTAAATCGAGTTTGCCAAGTCCAAAATGACAAAAATCGCGAAGCCCTTCCGTTTTAACTATTGCCCAGGTATTTCCGCACCTGCGGGTGCGCTTGTTTGGCAAAATGTGTGCATCTATGCAAATCGCTTACCTCCTCTTCCTCCGCACCTGCGATGAAAGGACCGCACCTGCGCGTGCGCGCCTGCAGAAATCCCTTCCGCTTCTGCGGACCTTGCGCACTTGCTATGCGATAACGCATCTGCGGGCATCGTAGATGCGAAATTCACCTCGCACGTGCGACCCTGGAATTCCTCCACTTTTCCGCTTCTGCGCTTGCCTCTCTGCACATGCAATCCCGCAACTACGGTCTCTCCACTGCAGGTGCGAAAATACCAGATGCCTAAAGACTTCAGCAGTAACACAAATCCAACCTTTTTATCCGTTAAGCACTCGAAACTCACCTGAGGCCCCCGGGACCTCAACCAAACATACCAACCAATCCTAAAATACCATAAGAACTTAGTCGAGCCCTCAAATCACACCAACTAACGCTAAAATCACAAACCATCCTTCAAACTTAAAGAACTTGAAACTTCCAATTTCGACAACCGATGCCGAAACCAACCAAACCACGTCCGATTGACCCCAAATTTTGCACACAAGTCATATTCAACATTACACACCTACTCCAACTTGCTGAATCGGAAACCGACCCCGATATCAAAAATTCCACTACCGGCCCAAAACTCCAAAATTCGACTTTCGCCATTTCAAGCCTAAATGAGATATGGACCTCCAAAACACAATCCGAACATGCTCTTAAGTCCAAAATCACCCAACAGATCTAACGGAATTGACGAAACTTCATTCCGGAGTCGTCTTCATACAATTCTGACTATGGTAAAAAATTCTAAGACTTAAGCTTTCGTTTAGGGACTAAGTATCCCAAATCACTCCAAAAACTAAAAATGAAACCTCCTGGCAAGTCACAATAGCAGAAGTAGATATGAGAGAATCAGTAAATAGGGGATCAGGGCTATTACTCTTAAAATGACCGGTCGGGTCGTTACATCCTCCCCCTCTTAAAACAATCGTTCGTCCTAGAACGAGCATAAAGACATACCCGAAGTAGTGAAAAGATGAGGATAACAGATGAGAATATCCTGCTCGGTCTACCAAGTCGAATCCTCGACCGACTGTCCCCTCCAATGAACTTTCACAGAAGCAATGTTCTTTGATCTTAGCTTTCTGACCTGCCTGTCTAAAATAGCCACTCACTCCTCAATATAAGATAGATCCTTGTCATATTGGACTAAGCTGAAATCCAACACATGGGACGGATCACCGTGATACTTTCGGAGCATAGAAACATGGAATACCGGATGAACTCCTGCTAGACTGGGAGGCAAGGCAAGCTCATAAGCAACCTTTCCAACTCGCCGCAACACCTCAAATGGACCAATGAACCTTGGGCTCAGCTTGCCCTTCTTTTCAAACCTCATAACGCCCTTCATAGGCAAAACCCGGAGCAATACTCGCTCTCCAACCACGTATGCCACATCGCGAACCTTCCGATCCACACAACTCTTTTGTCTAGACTGGGCTATGCGAAGTCTATCCTGAATCACCTTAACCTTTTCCAAGGCATCCTGAACCAAGTCCGCACCCAATAATCTGGCCTCGCCGGGGTCGAACCAACCCATTGGGGACCGCCACCGCCTACCATATAGAGCCTCATACGGTGCCATCTGAATGCTGGACTGATAACTATTATTGTAATTAAACTTCGCAAGTGGCAAGAATTGGTCCCAAGTACCCCCAAAATCTATCACACAAGCATAGAGCATATCCTCCAGTATCTGAATAGTGCACTCGAACTACCCGTCCGTCTGAGGGTGAAACGTTATGCTCAACTCAACCCAAGTACCCAACTCCTGATGTACAACTCTCCATAACCGTGATGTAAACTGCGTACCCCGATCAGATATGATAGATACCGGTACGCCATGAAGTCTGACGATCTCGCAGATATAAATTCGAGCCAACTGCTCGGAAGAATAGGTAGTCATCATAGGAATGAAATGAGCTGACTTGGTTAGCCTATCCACAATCACCCAAACTGCATCAAACCTCTGCTGAGTCCGTGGGAGTCTAACAATGAAATCCATAGTGATCCGCTCCCATTTCCACTCTGGAATCTCTAACTTCTGAAGCAATCCACCTGGTCGTTGATGCTCATATTTTACCGGCTAGAAATTCAGACATCAAGACACATACTCTACTATGTTCTTCTTCATTCTCCTCCACCAGTAATGATGTTTCAAGTCCTGATACATCTTTGCGGCAACCGAATGAATAGAGTACCGCGAACTGTACTCCAAAAACCAAAACGAAACTTTTTGGCATGTCACAATAGCAGAAATAGATACGGGAAAAGCAGTAAATAGGGGATCGGGGCTATTACTCTCAAAACGACCGGCCAGGTCGTTACAATTGTTCATACGAATCTTGGACTTATCTGTCATTCATCATTGTGAGGAGAAATATTCGTTCAACTCACTCATTATTGGGTCAATCTTTCTCCTTATTTACTTAAATATCATTTATTGTCCTTTATTGTTAGTTACAACTTCATTAATGTTCAGGCTTGACAGATATTTTTCATTCATTGTCATCAATCATTCACGGGATCTGTCCCATCTACTATACATTTTCAAGATTAGTGTATAGAGTTATTATCCTTAACTAGATTTAACCCCTTTGTTACATAAATTTAATAGTTTAACCGAAAGTTATATTTTTTGGTCAAATAATTTAGCGCCGCCTGTGGGGAATTTCTAGCTAAGTCATGTAGTTTCCTCTAGATCTATAACCGACATTAGTTATTGACGCCAAAAAAAAAAGAATTGTCTTCTCTTTGTATGCATAGATATAACATGGCAGGTAACAAAGAAGAAAGAACGAGAATAATGAGCAACCTCCCAACCAACCTCATGGACATCATCCACGAGAGCTTTGAAGCAGTAGATGAGGACACAACACCCAACGCCTCACCTACGCGAGGTGGATCACCCCCTCCCCACTGCAACATCACAAAATTCCATGGCAAGACTGCCTCCACATCCGTGGAATAGGAGACACCGCCAACGATAAAGAAGCTCCTTGAGGCTTGGCTGACTAATACATTTACCAACGTCCTCCAAAAGCTCGTTCAGGACGCGACCACAATAAAGGCGAGATTATGAGCCGCACCATCAGTGGGCGAGCAACGTGATCTACCTCCTCCACCCATAATGACAAGTATTACTCATATTGTTGTTAATAATACAGGCGATGACGCTCTCACTGCCATTCTAAAAAGGATGGAGGAAATGGAAAATGAGAACAAGACACTTCAAGATCAAATAAGAGAGCACCAAGAAAGGGTCGATAAAATACCAGACGCTCCTAAGTTATTGCCAAAGAGAGACACTGGTCGGTTCGTCGAGCAGCCGTACATTGATAGCACCGCACCACATGCCATACCAAAAACCTTTAAAATGTCACCTTACCTGAAAATATACGATGGCACAACCGATCCCGAAGATCATGTGACCCATTACGTCACCGTCGTGAAAGGCAATGATCTCGCCAAAGGACAAGTATCCTCCATTATGCTAAAAACATTCGGTGAAACCCCCACGGGAGGTGCATTAACCTGGTACTTGCAGCTGCCAGCACATTCCATCGAAACCTTTGAGGAAATGGCCGACAAGTTCGTGACGGCACATGCCGGGCCAAGAAGACTGAGGCAAGAGTGAATGATATCTTTGCTATCAAATAGTCCCCAGGAGAAGGACTGAGGGACTTTCTCGCCTATTTTAACCGAGTGAGAGTGACTCTACCCAATGTATCAGAAGGAATGGCGGTAACCGCTTTTCAACTTGGGACGAAATTCATAATGCATATTGCGCCGAAGTACGAGCAGACGAAGACGACCTCAATGGGCTGACTCATCGACTGACCTCAGTACAAGGAGAATCCAGAAAAGATCGGATAAGTGATATTAGGAGAGATCCGGCGACCTCACAGTCGAACTGGGAACGACATATCTCATATGTCAGGACTACCGTTGTATCCTCACCTTGCCACAAAGAAGGCCCACCCCGATCTAGAACAGAGACTCACTGGAATGAAAGAGGTATGACCCATTTATTATCCGCTCACAATTTTTGCGTGTCACCTACAGAGATCGTCTACGCCTTGGAGAAGCTCAGACCAAAGGTAAAATGGCAGCAGAAAATAAGTTTAGACCCTAATACCAAAGAATCAGACACCCTCTGTGATTTCCCTCTGCGATTACCAAAGGTTGGTGACGAAAATGTTCAAAGAACAACTCGGAAAGATGATGGAGGTATGCATTAACAACATGCTTGTCAAGTCCAAAATAAGGGAATATCACATCGACCACTTAAGATAAGCATTCCGCATACTCGGGCAATCCGGCATGAAACTGAATCCCGGGAAATGTGCATTCGGCGTGGCCTCAAGGAAATTTTTGGGCAACCTAGTGTCACAAAGGGGTATCGAGGTGAATCCCGACCAAATCAAGGCCATTGAGGGTATACCAGAGTACTTGACTACCAAAAAGCAAGTTTAGAAGCTAACCGGCCACAAGTTCTTCTGCATACTTAAAAAAGAGAACGACCTCCAATGGATCCCTGAGTGTGTACGAGGTATCTGTGAGTGCAGTCTTAGTGAAAGAAAATAACGGTACGCATTCTCCCATCTATTACATTAACAAAACGCTGGTCGACGCCGAGACGAGGTACCCCCATCTTGAAAAATTGGCCCTGACCTTAGTCGTTGCTTCACGGAAGCTTAGACCGTGTTTCCAATGCCATCCAATCTCGGTCGTCACGACTTTCCCCTTAAGAAGCATTTTTCACAAACCCGAACTTTCGGGCAGATTGGACAAATGTGCAATTAAACTAAGTGAGCATGATATTACATATCGACCATGAACAGTAATAAAGTCTCAGGTCCTCGCCGACTTCAGTGCGCACATATTGCCCGAAGTCGAAAAGGAAGTCGTCCACGCTCCTTCCCAAATACACGGCCTCTGGGTCCTATACACTGATGGTGCATCTAACGTGTCGGGGTCTGGGCTGGGACTCGTACTCGAAGTCCGAACAGGCGAAGTGATTCGCCAGTCCATAAGATGCCTGGACATGACTAACAACAAGGCCTAGTATGAGGTCGTAATTGCATTATTAAGACTTGCACTCAAATACGGGGCAAAGCGGCTAAGGCTGCACTGCGACTCTTAACTCGTGGTCAACCAAGTCACAGGGACTTTCCAAATCAAGGAGTAGAGGTTACAAAAATACCAGACCAAATATGCAAACTACTACCCGAGTTCGACGAATGTGAGCTCGACCATATTCCCCGAGCATAGTATATCGAGGCGGACGACCTCGCCAAATTAGTGGCAGCCACCAAAAACATCACAACCGGAGACCAAAATGTGGTCCACCTCATCAACTCGTTGATAGACCAAATCGAAGTAAGAACTATAAACCTAATTTGGGACTGGCGCAACCATATTATTACATACTTGCAGTACGACGCACTCCCTAGTGACAAAAAAAAGGCCAAGAAGATACGAATGCAAGCGGCCAGGTACAACCTCATCCACAACAACCTGTACAAAAGGACATATGGTGGCCCCCTAGCGAAATGCTTGGGCCCAAATCAGATGCGATGCGTCCTTGAAGAAGTGCACGAAAGTCACTGTGGAGCTCATTCCGGCAATCGATCTTTGGTCAGGTGCCTCATACGAGTAGGATACTATAGGCCCACCATGAAAAAAGAGGTCGTAGATTTCATAAAGCAATGCGAGCAATGCAAGAAGTACGCCCCAATGATCCACCAAGCAGGAGAACACCTACACTCAGTAACTTCCCCTTTGGCCATTCATCAAATGGGGAATGGATATTGTGGCCCCCCTCCCGACCGGACGAGGTAACATATGATATCTCTTAGTTTAACTGACTATTTCTCAAAATGGGTGGAAGCAGGAGCATTCGCCCAAATACGCTAAAAATAAGTAATCGCCTTCATATGGAAGAACATCATATGTCGTTTTGGTCTCCCCAAATAAATCAGCTGCGACAACGGACCTCAATTTGCATAAAATAAGGTCACCGACTTTTTCGAAAACTGTCAACACCTTACTACCCCGTGGGTAACGGGCAAGCAGAATCCTCCAACAAGTCAATACTGAACATCATGAAGAAGAAGCTCGAAGACGCCAAGGGACTATTATCGGAGATATTACTAGAAGTACTCTAGGCCTACCGAACAATGCCAAAAACGAGCACAGGGGAAACACCGTACTCGTTAGTCTATGAGAGTGATGTAGTAATACCAGTCGAGGTTAGAGCGCCCAACCCTGAGATACTTCAGTGAAAGCGGACCCAGAACGATGACGGTAAAAGCCAGGAGCTCGATGAAGTCGAGGAATGAAGAGATATTGCCTATGTGAGAATGGTTGCCCAAAAGCAGCAAGCAGAACACTACTATAACAAAAGAGCAAAAATATTGTCGCTTAAAGTCGGGGACTATGTGCTTAAAGCTAAAATACAAGCAAGCAAAGGCCCACGGGAAGGCAAACGAGGAACAAACTGGGATGATCCCTACAAAGTCACGATAGCGGCAGGAAAAGGGCCATTCACACTAGAAACAATGGAAGGAAAACGACTACCAAACAACCGGAACATTACACACCTCAAGTACTTCAACTTTTAAAGGACGAGGTCCCCAAAGTCGCAATATTTTTCTCTCACTCGAGTTTTGTCCCAATTTAGTTTTCTCGGGGAGGTTTTTGACGAGGCGAGGATGGGGATACTTCAGGATTGAAGTGCGCACCGATGAGGGCACTGGGCGACTAGTTCATTGCTCGATCTCTCACTGTTTTTTCCAGTTCGACCAATGAAGGGACTAGATAGACTGGGACTAGGATTGAACTACTAGCCAACGCCCGGAAAATATGTAAATCCCTCCAAGAATATGAATAAAGCACAAGCATATGAAGTTTATCCCCGCTCTACCCCAAGTAAAGGTTACAATCGATCTCGTTCGAATAAACATCTAATCGGCCCACTGCCTCAATTAAAAGTTACATTCATCCTCATTCGAATTAACACCTACTCGGCCCATGACCTTAATTAATATAAGGTTATTCGACCTCATTCGAATCAACACCTAATCGACCCACGACTTCAATTAATTTAAGGTTACATTCGACCTCGTTTGAATTAACACCTACTCAGACCACGACCTCAATTAATTAAAGGTTACATTCGACCTACCAGCCAGCCCGAAAAATATGTAAATCTCTCCAAGAATATGATTAAAGCACAAGCATATGAAGTTTATCACCGCTCTCCCCAAGTAAAGGTTACATTCGACCTCGTTTGAATAAACACCTAATCGGCCCCACGACCTAAATTAAAGGTTACATTCGACCTTGTTTGAATTAACACCTACTCGGCACATGGCCTCAATTAATATAAGGTTGCATTCGACATCGTTCAAATAAATAAATATTTATCCCACTGAAACAAATTTGTTACGACAGAGGCAATCAAGCAATAAAACAAGAAAAGCGTACAAATCCGAACAAAGAAAAGAAGTCAGGTACGAATAAAAAAACTATCATTTCATACTTGGAATAGTTTTTACAATGGTTGTACGCCTACAAAAGTACACACGTCCGCGACTAAGACAAAAAAAAGGAACTAATCATCACTCGGCTCAGCAGCACCACCCTCTTGATCGCCCAGACCGTCTTCACCTATCTCATCGCCTTCGCCAACAAGATATTCATCCTCATACTAGGCACCCTGTTCAATCTGATTTGCGCTCACACCTTCCTCATCATCGCCAGCTTTCGGTGTAGCGGATCATAGCCACAAGCAAATTGAGCGCTACATGATTTAACACGTGTATTCTCAAAGACGGCTTCTGAAACCGCCCCTCCCCTATCATATCCATTAATATATCCAGCTGAGCTTTAGCATGAATCCACTCCTCGTATAAATCCCAAGGAACATCAGGAAAAGCAGAAGGGCGGGAGGAGGATGACTGAGCCAATAACTGCACCTTCTATACCTCAAGAGCGACAACTCGATCGCTAAGGCCCGAATCTTCTTTTTCTAACTACCATATCCGTTTATCAAGTCGCTCCTCTCTGAGCCAAGCCATCTCCAACGCGTAATCCCGCTTAGAATGGAGAACACGGATATCGACCTCTAAAGCCTTTATTTTCCTCGCAGCCGATAATGGGCCGACTTCGCCTTCTTCAAACCTGCGACCTTTTAGGCGACCTCACCACTCAAAGCAGCTACTTGGAGCCGACACGCCTCGAGCTCGGCGCGCAACGAGACTACCTGGGCTTGAAGATCGGCACATTTAGCCTCGACCCCCTACTCACATCGAGCTCCTTTTTTTATCCCTCAATGCCCCTTCGAGTTCTCTACATTTTCCGATTACCCTCACCAACTCGTCATCCTTCTTCTTCAGTTCGTTTCGGAGGGCCCAGAAATTGCTGCTCCCACCAAGCCGCCTGCAAAACTCGTGGTGCTTATTATGATATTCACGATATTTCCACTCACAATCTTATGGAAAATGACTTTACGCCTCTCCTTTCGGCGGGCACTCTCGATCTCCAACATCACGATCTCAAAGAAATCCAAAATAAGTAAGTACAAAACTGGAATCAACATACAAAACGAAGAAAGCATAAAAAATGAAGAAAGATCAAAGGCTTACCCTAAGAGTAAGGCCAGTTGTGATCCTCGACAAAGTAACGTCCTTTAGTTTCTCGAGGGTCTTACGCTCCTCATCGGAATATAGGGGACCAAGAGAGGGGACCACATCCTCTGTATTAACTAGCAAATACTGGTCCAAAGGGATCGCAATAGTCCACGTGCTCCCCTTCAATCTCACCTCGAGCCGGATGAGTCCTTACCCCATCATCCTAACTTCCTCAGCGTCCACATCGGAGCTCGTCTTATAACCTTCTTTGGCTACACTTCCCCTTTGTGTCAACCCAGGAAGAGCCGGTAATGAGTCGATGGCTCATCCTCTCGTAGGGAATCAGGGACTCTCGCCGACGGCCCCTCAAAATCCATTATGGCCTCAGGGAGGAACGTACATCCCTCGACCTCCGACGACGGCGGGATCGTGGTCGGCAACTCGGCGCCATCTCCAAGGTCAATGTCATCATTTTTCATACGACAAAATCCATCATCACCGAATCCCCTGCACGGGCAACTCTTCTGCCGATATCTACAGATCGCCTCTTGCGGAGAAGCGAGTTATCGTTATTCAGCGATGATCTTTCCTCATAATCCTTATCTATTAGATGACGCAAAGGGGAAGTCCAAAGACCTGCTATAGTAGAGGACTCACCGCCGTAGAAAGGCCTTCCTCTTACGGAATGCCGGAGTGGGAGCCTTCTCCTTTCTCGAATGTCCTCAGACTGCAAAAGAAAAATTGAAGAATGTCACGTAATGCTAAAAAATGTAACGAGCAGGCGACTATGAGATCAAAATGGCATGAACAAAATCTCCAGTCGTTGAAAGCTTGGGCCCGAATTGCTTGATAAAAGTAGTCCATTCACGAATCCCTACCATGTGAGGCAAGACCTGGATGACCCAGTCATAAATATCTGCAACCAAAGGAGGGGGAGAAGTCTCGGCTAAGCGTGGAAAAGACGAGATGTTAGATTACGATTAAAACTGACAAAATAAATGCTTGGCAAGAGACTCACGGGCATAGTTCCAACTCTCGGGGAATCCACTCACGTTGGCCACCATGTCCTCGGTCTTGACGAAGAAGTAGTTGAGACAGAATTGATGATTTGTTTTATCGTCCATCTTTACTACCAGACTTTTACTTCCTTGGTGACGAAGATGCAACATCGCCCCTCTATAGAAATTGGGTGCGAAGAGGTGCATTAAGTGGTGAAGAGAGATCCCGCGGCCAACCAATTTTGCGTATTTCGTCAACATACGGATAAGTTTGTAAATATAAGATGAAAGTTGGGCCGTACAGACACCGTAGTAACGGCAAAATTCCTCCGACAATGGGATAAGAGGAAAGGAGTAGCCAACATAGAACGGATATGCGTAGAATGCGCAGTATCTGGGGCGATGTATCTGCAGCACATCACGCTCCGCCGGGGCCAGATCGATGTGGGACGGGATTTTGAACTTCGCCCTAAAATTAACAAGAATGACCTCGTTCATCACCGATTCAGAGGCCTCAGGGGTCGTCCTCGGGTAACTTCAAAAAATCAGATCTAGGATTTTCACTACGAGGAATTATTTCCTCCACCGTAGAAAATCTATCATCCTCTAGGGAAGTAGAAACATCGTTGCCGTGAGGAGGCATACGTACCGCCAAGGGGGTAGGGTTGGACGCCATACCAAAACCGGAGGTTGCGTTAACCATAGTCTTGAAGGAGGATGTCTTAAGCACAGAAATTGGAAGCAATGGTCACTAGAATCAGGGGAGTGGGAACACAACGATGAAGCAGAATGAAGACTGGGATTCAATATGGAAAATGGAAGAGAGAAACGCAATGGATTCGATATTAGATGAAAGAAAAACAAACACAGATGGCCTCAGATCCCTATTTATAAGAGTTCGAGAGCCAAAACCAAGAAATCAGACCATCATTATCCAACGGAGATATCGAAATGGCAGAGGCACAAGAAACGATGCAAAGCATCGGGAAAACGCATCATAATGACGCATGATGTCATTCTGAAAAGCCGCATCCCCAAAGTTTGCAACTTATAAAAAGTCATGTTGCCACCTCGCCTAAAGTACCACTACCCAATTTACTCGCCCAATTTTTTCAAACAACGACAAGCAGAGTCCCTCATCAAGGTCGTCCGACCTTGCCTTAATAAGCGGAGGGACTAACTGAACAGTCCAAAAATCTGCCTTTGGAATATTTAGCATAAAATGGCATTAAAGAACATCATCGGTCGAGCTCACCCAAGACATAGCGAGATTAATGGCCGAGGTGCAGATATGAGTCGTGGTCGAGACATCGATAGAGATCGCGGTCAAGATGTCAACAAGGATCGAGGTCGAGATCGACTACTAGTGATAAGACTTGCAACGACTAATTTGTCAGAACATGGTATTAAAAAGGGAATATTCTAGTGGATATTCCTAATGTTTGTACTATTAGGGTTTACTAAAAAAATACCTCATATATATAGAAAGAAGAGACAATGATATGGGTATGTAATATTGATTCTGATAAGAACACTTTTGAAACAAAGACGTTCTCTCTTGCAAAAATACAAAGACTACATTTTGATAAAGATTCTGGGCCATATCATTCCCACCTTTCCACCAAATCCGAAAATTGTTCATACGAATCTTGGACTTATCTGTCATTCATCATTGTTAGGAGAAATATTCGTTCAACCACTTATTATTGGGTCAATCTTTCTCCTTATTTACTTAAATGTCATTTATTGTTAGTTACACCTCCATTAATATTGAGGCTTGAAGGATATTTTGCATTCGTTGTCTTCAATCATTTACGATATCTATCCCATACTCCCATCTATTATATGTTTTCAAGATTAGTGTCTAAATTTATTATCCTTAACTAGATTTAACCCTCTTATTACATAAATTTAATAGTTTAACCGGAAGTTATATTTTTTGGTCAAATAGTAGTGTGCCATTAAATTTATTTGAGAAACCAGGGATGGTACTTATAAGACTAAACATTAAATTAAAGCTCACATAGCATGGTCAAATAAACAAAGAACTTTAAGAACTCATTCAAGCAATCACTTTGTTAAGGAAGAAAATGATGGTTATAATTGATTTCTCAGTTGCGATGAGTTGCCGATTCACATGAGGATTGAATTACACTTATATTTTAACCAAATAAATACATCATTCGCTCAATCTATCAATGTTTTGAATGAGTTGACGAATTGCATATTTATGAGTCAAAATTAACACTCATGACTACTGGTGTCTTAAAAGATTTGGTTAGAACTGTAATGATGTCCATAAAGCACGCACTCGATAATAAAGGCCCACAACGACAACTGACGGCCCTTCACCATCCAAAGTTACAATCTACCTTGCCCTTCTGTGGTTATTGAATCAATAGCAGAGCAGGCGGATTTGATCATTTCATTTTAGGCCATAAAGTGAACTGAAGATTTGGATTGCCTCATACAATACCAAGTTGAGAAAGAAAAAGACTAACATATATTTGCTCCAATCTCAGCTTCCAAAATTATAATATTGGAATTTGGGCCATTCAGTCTCAGTAAGTCCAAATTCAGGCAACTTCCCAGTCAAGATATGGATATACTGTAAGTTTTTGGGATTGTGGGTCGCCAATGTGAACCGACCCGATCCAATCTTACCCGACCTGTAAATAAAGGATTATCTGGTTTTTTAAATAAAGGATGAACAGTTGTGTTATAACTGTTCAACTTTATCCTTAAAAGGAGGGGGGACAATTATAACTGTTCAAATCCTTTTTTGAAAAGGAGAGGGAACAGTTATCTGATAACTGCTCAACCTCTCCTAATAAAAAGGGGAAGCCTTTTGCTTCAAAAGAGAGAGCACTAGAGACATTAAGTAGAAAACAAAAGGAAAAACCAGAAAGAAGAAAAAATAATCCTGACTTTCCAGATTACATCATCACACTAAAAGACATTTAGTGTGTGAACTTTAACCTTGATTTCCTAGCGAAATCAAAGGAGACTTGGGACAGATTCTTTTGGTAGCAACAACAACAATATCCGTTGCGAATTTAAGATACACAATCTGTTGTTTTTGCTCCGAAATATATTATATTGGTATTAGAGCATGGTTGAATAATCCAGTTATTCATGTAAATTGTCTTGAAATCGGTGTTTTATAAGTTTAGGTTGAGATTTTTTTGTTGGCTAGTTTTTGACAAGTTTCAGAGAAAACTGTTTCTGGCTTTTTGCATTTTGGCCATCACTTGTTAAATATTTTGGCCTAAGACTTTATAAATCATGATCTACTCGTTTTGGGCTTTCCGAAAATATATTATATATGAAAAACGGATTAAAAACGAGTGAGATATGATTTTTTAAACATTGGCAGTTTTGATTATTTTTCTGACGAAAAACTGCTTCTGTTTTCAGCGTTTTAGAAATAACTTGTTAAAGGTTTTTGCCTAAAACTTATATAATCATGTTCTACTCGTTTGGGACTTTCCAAAAATATATTTGATGTTTGGCATATTTCGATATGTGTTGACGTTACTTTACCCATGTTTTAACCACTTCTTG
>AWOL01S0060500.1:0-10144 GCA_000715115.1 Nicotiana otophora
TGAGCCTGTGATCACGCCGGGCGGATTGTGATTGTGAGCATGTGACCACGCCAGGCGAATTGTGAATGTGAGCCTATGATCATGCCGAGCGGATTGAGATATTGGCACGTGAGTTATCTGTGTGATTGTGATTCGAGATGTGGGCACAAGGTGATGTAAGTATATGATGGTGGGTTGAGACCCGTGACTTGTCACTAAGAGATGAAGTATTACAGAGTGATTTCGTTGTGAAACTTGTGTTAGAACAGATTGATTTATTGGTTGTCATTGTGTTCCTTATTTGATTTCAACAGTATTTTCATGGTGTTCCTATTGCCTTACTATTTATATCACACGTTGATTCGTGTTGCCATTTACTTATTCCTACTTTCCATTATTAGCTTTATACTTCTATATTGCACAAGTTATTTTGTCTAGCAATTGTCTTAACTTATATCTCGTCTCTACTCCACCGAGGTTAGTCTTGATACTTACTGGGTACCGACCGTGGTGTCCTCATACTACACTTCTGTACATTTTTGTGCAGAGCCAGATATTGGAGATATCACACTCGGGCGGAGTTAACTTGTTGATCGCAAGGATTCAAGGTAGACCTGCTTAGTTATCGTAGTCCCTTGGAGTCTTTTCCTTATATTGTATTATCAGATTGTCACTTGAACAATATTGTATTTTGATCTTTGAGATCTTTCCATGCACTTAACTAGAGTTTGTCACTCTGTATTATCAGTCTTGGAAGGTTGTTATGATTATTGCCGCGTAGGCTCATTTCGCTCTTGTATCGGTATTCGTATTAAACTTTGTTTTAAATTAGCATTGTTAATAATTGGTTTAATTGTTATAATAATCGGCCTACCTAGTCTTAGAGACTAGGTGCCATCACGACATCATACAGAGGGAGTTTGGGGGTAGTAACAAGTTGGTATCAGAGCTCTAGGTTTATAGGTTCTACGAGTCACGAGTAAGTTTAGTAGAGTCTTGTGGATCGGTACGGAAACATTTGTACTTATCTTCGAGAGGTTACAAAACTATTAGGAAAATTCCACTTCTTTCATTCCTGTCGTGAGAACCACCCGCTTGGGCTTAGTTTTCAAAGATGTTTTTGAGGGAGTTTATTCCCCAGACCCTCCGGGATGAGTGGCTTATAGAGTTTAAGCAGTTGCGTCAGGGCACCATGACAGTGTTAGAGTATGCCATCAGGTTCAGTGAGTTATCCCATCATGCACCTACCTTGGTTCCTATAGTCAGAGAGCGAGTCCGCAGATTCATTGATGGGCTTAGTTATGATCTTAGATTCTGCATAGCTTAGAGTTGCAGACTGATACTCCATTTCAGCAGGTGGTGGAGATTTCCAGGATGTTAGAGCGTATTCAGGGTGAGGAAAGGGAGGATAAGGAGACCAAGAGTTCTCAAGGTTCTGTAGGGTTCAGTAGATTCTACTCTTCAGCTATGACCCATCGTGGCAGAGGTCAGGCATTCGGCCTATCCAGTCCGTACTTCAGACTACTCGTGGTGCTCCAGTTAGTCAGTGTACTCATGTGAGGCAGTCATCTTTTAGTACACCACCAGCATGGAGTTCTTACAGCGGTTATTTCAGTTATCCAGCACAGACTCAATACAAGCAACCACGCCCGTAGAGGGGTTGTTATGAGTGTGGTAATACTAGGCGCATCATGAGAGATTGTCCCAGACTAAGGAGGGGAGGATTTCATCAGAGAACTCAGGCTACGGGCTCCATTCCAGTTGCTACTACACCTGCACAACCAGTTAGGGGTAGAGGACAGGCGGGTAGAGGGTACCCTAGAAGGGGAGGCCAGACTCGTTGATATGCTTTCTATGGTTGGGCTGAGGATGCTGCACTAGATGGAGTCATTACAGGTATGGTTCCGATTGTTATAGAGCAACATCATTCTTATTTTGATTTGGTTCTGCTTATCGGGGTAAGTCCTCTTATCTTGCTTCACATATGGGTGAGTTTCGTAATTCTGTACTCTACTTATGTGTTTACCCCTATTAGGAGAATCTATAGTGGTATCCCGTGTATATTGTTTGGTTTTGTTCACTATTGAGAGCTATGAGACTAGAAGTGACTTTCTGTTACTCATTACGGTAGGTTTTGATGTGATTTTTGGATTGTTTGGTTACGGTTTGTGATTTAGATGCTCTACCGGTGCGAGGGGTTTATTATGTGTTGTGATTTTGTTACGCGGAATTGAATTTTTGGAAGGTTTCGGTTGGCATGATGTGTATTCTACTTGTGATTCAGTGTTGAGGATATGATCCTCGTATTTTCATGTTGTTTTATATGGTTGAACTGTACTGCGTGCTGCGATGGAGTTGTATTAGTATGAGATCCTCGTGATTAGTTCATATGTTTTGATTCTCCCTTGTGGAATTGATTCGTATTATGGTACTGATAGGGAGTTGTGCCTGTCGGGCTTGTTTGATAATTCTCTCATATGATTCTCTTTGCATATTTGGTCAAATTTGCGTTGTGCTTATTGGGTTTTAGCTTGCGAGGTGTGTGCCCAGGTGGCGTTAGATGTGACTCGTTGATTTAAGTGAATGGTCATGGGATCTTCACGTTTCTCGTATCATTTTCAGTGTTGTGAAGGTTTGGAACATGGTTCTAGCTAACATGAGGTTAATTGCCGGTGCTGGATTAGATTANGCAGGTGGTGGAGATTTCCAGGATGTTAGAGCGTATTCAGGGTGAGGAAAGGGAGGATAAGGAGACCAAGAGTTCTCAAGGTTCTGTAGGGTTCAGTAGATTCTACTCTTCAGCTATGACCCATCGTGGCAGAGGTTCAGGCATTCGGCCTGTCCAGTCCGTACTTCAGACTACTCGTGGTGCTCCAGTTAGTCAGTGTTCATGTGAGGCAGTCATCTTTTAGTACACCACCAGCATGGAGTTCTTACAGCGATTATTTTAGTTATCCAGCACAGACTCAATACAAGCAACCACGCCCGTAGAGGGGTTGTTATGAGTGTGGTAATACTAGGCGCATCATGAGAGATTGTCCCAGACTAAGGAGGGGAGGATTGCATCAGAGAACTCAGGCTACGGGCTCCATTCCAGTTGCTACTACACCTGCACAACCAGTTAGGGGTAGAGGACAGGCGGGTAGAGGGTACCCTAGAAGGGGAGGCCAGACTCGTTGATATGCTTTCTATGGTTGGGCTGAGGATGCTGCACTAGATGGAGTCATTACAGGTATGGTTCCGATTGTTATAGAGCAACATCATTCTTATTTTGATTTGGTTCTGCTTATCGGGGTAAGTCCTCTTATCTTGCTTCACATATGGGTGAGTTTCGTAATTCTGTACTCTACTTATGTGTTTACCCCTATTAGGAGAATCTATAGTGGTATCCCGTGTATATTGTTTGGTTTTGTTCACTATTGAGAGCTATGAGACTAGAAGTGACTTTCTGTTACTCATTACGGTAGGTTTTGATGTGATTTTTGGATTGTTTGGTTACGGTTTGTGATTTAGATGCTCTACCGGTGCGAGGGGTTTATTATGTGTTGTGATTTTGTTACGCGGAATTGAATTTTTGGAAGGTTTCGGTTGGCATGATGTGTATTCTACTTGTGATTCAGTGTTGAGGATATGATCCTCGTATTTTCATGTTGTTTTATATGGTTGAACTGTACTGCGTGCTGCGATGGAGTTGTATTAGTATGAGATCCTCGTGATTAGTTCATATGTTTTGATTCTCCCTTGTGGAATTGATTCGTATTATGGTACTGATAGGGAGTTGTGCCTGTCGGGCTTGTTTGATAATTCTCTCATATGATTCTCTTTGCATATTTGGTCAAATTTGCGTTGTGCTTATTGGGTTTTAGCTTGCGAGGTGTGTGCCCAGGTGGCGTTAGATGTGACTCGTTGATTTAAGTGAATGGTCATGGGATCTTCACGTTTCTCGTATCATTTTCAGTGTTGTGAAGGTTTGGAACATGGTTCTAGCTAACATGAGGTTAATTGCCGGTGCTGGATTAGATTATGGGCAACTGTGGTGGTGAGAGTTGTTATTATGGGCATGTGTGGGGTGTGTTACATCGTGTAGTTGTACCTTGTGGGTATAGGCATGGGTTGTATCAGCTGGAGGGGGCTGATACTGTGTGTGTTGATGAGTGAATCGGGTCCTTGGGAAATGATCGGATGGTGAAAAATTTGGTCTAAGGTTTATCAGTGTGGGTGGAAGGAATAATATTCAGTTGAGATGGTGTTGTCGGGCTTATATGGATTGCGATGACGTGGGATCACCCGCGAGCGTATGTATGGTGAGTATATTCAGTGATTTGATGACTTCAGAATGGTTCTTGGCACGTTCGAGGATGAACGTTTATTTAAGAGGGGGAGAATGTAACGACCCGACCGGTCGTTTTGAGGATTTGCATACCGTTCGGTGGCTTAAGGACTCGAGCAGCTTCGTATTATGTATTATAACTTGCGTGTGTGGCCGGGTTCCGTTTTCGGATGATTCGGGATTGATTTGGAAAGATGATTCTTATTTTCGAAGCTAAAGCGATAAGAGTTGATCGGAGTTTGACTTTTGTGTAGATAACTACGGAATGTTGTTTTTGATGATTTACGATAGCTTTGTATGGTGATTTTAGACTTAGGCGCGTGTCCGGATTTGGATTTGGAGGTCCGTAGGTTAATTTGATACATTTTGGAAAAAGTTGGAAAGTTGAAGGTTTGGAAGGTTGAGAGGTTTGACCGGGAGTTGACTTTGTTAATATCGGGTTCGGATTGCAATTCTGCGAGTTGGAATAGCTCCGTTGTGTCATTTGGGACTTGCATGCAAAATTTGACGTCATTACGGGTTGATTTCATATGGTTCGGCGCATGTTGTAGAAGTTTAAAATTCATAGTCTTTAAGCTTGAATTGAGGTGCCATTAGTAGTTTTGATGTTATGTTTCGGGATTTGAGGCCTCGAGTAGGTTCCTGTTATGTTTTGGGACTTGTTGGTATGATTTGACTGGGTCCCTAGGGGATAAATGTATTTTGAATCATTGGTTGAGAAACTAGTTACGTTAAGAAATTTGAAGTTTGACCATGGTCAATATCGGGTCAAGACGACCTCTTTCCAGTGTTTTGAGTGCGCGAGCAGGTCTGTAGTGTGTTTTATGATTGAAATTCATATATGTTTTGTGTTCAGGAGGTTCCGGATGAGTTTCGGGGTGGTTTCAGATCATTTCAGTGAAGTTTGGGATTGCGGGTGCTGGCACTTCGCAATTGCGAACTTTTTGTTGCAATTGCAAAGTCTACAATTGCGAACTTTTGGTTGCAATTGCGAACCTTGGTCACAATTGCGAACATGTGGTCGCAACTACTAAATCCGCAATTGCGAACTTTTGGCCGCAATTGCGAACTTTTGGTCGCAAATGCGACATCTACAGCTGGGTTAAGAGTTTGGAATTTCGGAATTTTAGCTCATTCTTTCATATTTTGAACCCTAGACTCAGTAGGAGGCGATTTGGAGGGTAGAGTTTCATCTACAATCATTGGGTAAGTGATTTTGATCAATTTCCAACTATTTTACATGATTATAAATGAGATTTAACATCAAAATTATGAGAATTAAAGGGGAATTTTGAGAAACTTTGTCTATGTTTTGAATAATGAAAATTTGGGATTTGAGAGTCGAATTGGACTCGAATTTTGAAACAAAATACATATATAGGCTCGTTGGGTTATGGCTAGTCGGAATCTACCTTCGGACCCGGGGCTGACTTTTGTTGACTTTTGAGAAATTGTGTAAAGATCATTGCTTTATTTATTGGAATTGATATCACTTGCATTATTTGATGTTATTAAGTCGATATTGGTTAGATTTGAGTCGAGCGGAGGTGAAATTGTATAGGAAAAGCTATTTTAGAGTATTGATTGAGGGCTTTTGAGGTAAGTATCTTTGCTAACTTTAGGTGGGGGAACTACCCCTTAGAATTTGACTCGTTTGTGCTAATTGTGTTATGTGAAAGTCGTATACGCGAGGTGACGAGTACGTACTCGGGCTTATATGTGGAAAATTGACCGGTTTAGACTCTTAGGCTTCTCTCATGTACTTATTTGGAATTATTAGCACATGTTATATCTTTTATTCGCCATGTCTACTGTCACATGCTTTATTTGAAGTTGTTGTTATATGTCATATTCCTTACTTCTCGAGTTTGCTCTTATATGCTTTATTTGAAGTTATTATCACTTTTATCATTATGTGATTTCTTTTATTGTGCAGTTACTCTTAGTTGAAATTGTTGTTACATGATATCCTTTTGTTGCCGAGTTATTCGCATGCATTTTGGCGTAGTACTAGTTCGTGCGATCTCTTTCATTGTTAGCCTATTCATACACTAGAATCCGATATTTGCCATTTAATAGAAATACTTTCACTATTGAATTTATCCTTAAACAATTAATTGGAATTGAGGTTATCAGAAATCATTAATATATTTTAATTGAAGTTGTGTTTAAAGAGGGTGTTGTTCCTTGTCGAGTTACTTTTCTGTTCATTATGTTGTTATTGAGATTCTATATACGTTGTGTTGAGCCGTAGGCTATTTGTTATGGAAATATTGATATCGTTGGATCTTTGGAAAGGTTGCCCCTATGGGAACTTGTGATACTAGTTGATATGTTGTGTTGTTGTGATGATAGCAGATGTGAATTATTGTGTGGTTTGGTTGCTGTTATGCGGAGTATAAGGGTGGCATTTCACCGTTGTTGTTATGCGGGACATAAGGGTGGCATCTCACTATTGTTGAATATACGGAATGATATGTATGGCTATTGTGTTATTGTACTGGTGGAGTGATAAGGGTGGCTATTATACTGAGTGATACGGGTGGCTATCGAAAAGATAAGGGTGGCAATATCAGGGCTGATGTGTGATGGCTTGGCGACATTGTGTTGGTGATTTTTGTGTGATGGTGTGATTTTTCTTGTGTATGTCATACACCCTGCGTGACTTGTTTTGTTGCTTCAATGAGCTACTCGATGTCTTTGATATTACTTGTTGACTTGGGCTGTAGTAGTACACTCGCACAAGCATACACTCTAGCATGCCACTTATACTAGCTCAGGAGTACGAAACTTGACCGTTATTGATCATGCCCATGTGTTCTTGTATTATCTGTTTTTATGTTGCTATTGAGCCTGTACCCATGCCAGGCGGATTGTGATTGTGAGCCTGTGACCATGCCGAGCGGATTGTGATTGTGAGCCTGTGACCATGCCGGGTAGATTGTGATTGTGAGCCTGTGACCACGCCGGGTAAATTGTGATTGTGAGCTTGTGACCATGCCGGGCGGATTGTGAATGTGAGCATGTGATCATGCCGGGTGGATTGAGATATTGACACGTGAGTTGTCCGTTCAATTGCGATTCAAGATGTGGGTACGAGGTGCTGTGAGTATACTAAGAGATGAAGTATTACAGAGTGATTTCATTGTGAACTTTTTGTTAGAATGGATTGATTTATTTGTTGTCATTGTGTTCTTATTGCCTTACTGTTTATATCACACGTTGATTCTTGATGCCATTTACTGATTCTTGCTTTCCATTATTAGCTTTATACTTCTATACTGCACAGGTTATTTTTTTCTAGTAAGTGTCTTGACTTGTACCTCATCTCTACTCCACCGAGGTTAGTCTTGATAGTTACTATGTACCGACCGTGGTGTACACATACTACACTACTACACATTTTTGTGTAGATCCAGGTATTGGAGATATCAGACTCGGGCGGGGTTAGATTGTTGATCGTAAGGATTCAAGATATATCTGCTTGGTCATCGCAGTCCCTTGGAGTCCTTTCCTTATATTGTACTGTCATATTGTCATTGAACAGTATTGTTTTTCGATCTTTGAGATCTTTCCTTGTACTTAACTAGAGTTCGTGACTCTGTATTACCAGTCTTGAGAGGTTGTTATGATTATTGTTGTGTAGGCTTATTTCGCTCTTGTATCGGTATTCATATTAAACTGTGTTTCTAATAAAAATTATTAATAATTAGTTTAATTGTTATAGTAATCGGCTTACCTAGTCTTAGAGACTAGGTACTATCACGATATCCTACTGAGAGAGTTTAGAGTCGTGACAGTTTTTCTAAAAATAATAATAATATTAGAAAACCATATAGTGTGTTGATGAGATTTTGTAGTTCAAAAAATTAATAATAATCTCTATGTGTTATTTGAAGTAATAATATGAAGTTAAATATATAAAATAGTTATAAGAAAAATGAGCCATTTTCCTTCTTTTGATGGATTGTTACAATCAGATACGTACCCAAAATATGGGATGAAATTAAAAAATAACCAGATTTACAAGTGGTCATTGAAAAATAGCCACAATTTCAAAAGTAATCGAATTTTAACCACTTTTTATGTAAAGATAAATCTGAACGAAAATACTTTTTAAAATCCGAAAAATATTCCAACATAATATACTGCAGTACCAGTATAACATACTGGTCCAACATAATATGCTGGAAGTTCATACACAGGTGCTCCAATCTCCAGTATATTATGCTGGAACTTTCCGTATGTTAGCGCTCCAGCATATTATGCTGGAAGGTCATACACAGGTGCACCAATCTCCAGTATATTATGTTAGAACTTTTCGTGTTGCAGCAAAATAGTGGCTATTTTTCAATGACCTTGCAAACGTTGGCTATTTTTCAATTACCAGTCCGAAAACTTGCTAACTCGTGCTATTTGTGACATTCTTTCAAAGAATATTTTCTTAAGGAATGAATTTTATCACCAAATACCCGAACATAAAGTACCTAGGACTAGAAATCATCAAATGTCCGACCCTTGGACTAGGCCTTTTTGTTTGCACTTAATAGATGTCTAAATCTTAATTATTAAGATCTCAGGTATTAAGTGTGTTTGTTTCTAAAGTCTAAATCTTAATAATCCAAATCTTAATCATTAAGTATTTTGTTTTAATTCACAACACTTAATGGGTCAGAATAGGTTTGTATGATTAAGATCTATAACAAACCACACACTAATAACTATCCTCAACCATAGCGCCACCACTACCACAACCACCATCATCCTCAACCATAACCACACACTCACCCACCTCAACTACCACCACCAACCACCCTATCACCATCAATAACCATAGCCGCTACCATCCACCATTAAAAACTACCACCACTCACCATCAAACATGTATTTAGATTCAGAATCTTAAAAACAAAAATGAGGCCTTATTGTCTCTTAAATCATCTATCTTCAATATATAATAAAAGGAGAGGCAAAGTCACCATATTAAGTCAAGTGACATAACCATAAAATAATAAGTGTAGATTTTTAGGACAAAGCTCCAACAAAGTTGGAATTTTATAATTAATTTAAAATACAACAACAATACAACAATAACAACCCAGTATAATCTCACTAGTGGGGTCTGGGGAGGGTAGTGTGTACGCAGACCTTACCCCTACCCTGGGATAGAGAGGCTGTTTCCGATAGACCTTCGGCTCCCTCCCTCCAAGAACTCCCCACCTTACTCTTGGGGTGACTCGAACTCACAACCTCTTGGTTGGAAGTGGAGNATATTAGAAAACCATATAGTGTGTTGATGAGATTTTGTAGTTCAAAAAATTAATAATAATCTCTATGTGTTATTTGAAGTAATAATATGAAGTTAAATATATAAAATAGTTATAAGAAAAATGAGCCATTTTCCTTCTTTTGATGGATTGTTACAATCAGATACGTACCCAAAATATGGGATGAAATTAAAAAATAACCAGATTTACAAGTGGTCATTGAAAAATAGCCACAATTTCAAAAGTAATCGAATTTTAACCACTTTTTATGTAAAGATAAATCTGAACGAAAATACTTTTTAAAATCCGAAAAATATTCCAACATAATATACTGCAGTACCAGTATAACATACTGGTCCAACATAATATGCTGGAAGTTCATACACAGGTGCTCCAATCTCCAGTATATTATGCTGGAACTTTCCGTATGTTAGCGCTCCAGCATATTATGCTGGAAGGTCATACACAGGTGCACCAATCTCCAGTATATTATGTTAGAACTTTTCGTGTTGCAGCAAAATAGTGGCTATTTTTCAATGACCTTGCAAACGTTGGCTATTTTTCAATT
>AWOL01S0060517.1:1415-17274 GCA_000715115.1 Nicotiana otophora
ATATTTATTTTGCATTATTTTCAAGATATGTTTGCCTCTCTTTCTCTATGTACATATGGTCAAAGCCTCAAAGAACACAGAGGAGCAGACTCAAAAACATTGCTGGAACAAATCGTATTTTAGATTCTTTGTGAACCTAAATGAGAAGAATTAAAAAGAATAAAATCAAATCACAAAATGTCATAATGGCAAGTAGAGCCACATGTTACATACTTTGTTTGTGGCTATGGGCATTTGTTAGGTGTGTTTTCCAGATCAATGTATCTGGCAAGCTTAGGGCTTAATCAGCCAGCCAAAATATGAAAGCATTGTGCCCCAAAATAATTTTAAAAAATAAAGATTTTATGTTATTCTTAAACAAAGTGATATCACTTTTTGTCCCTCTATTTGATTTTATATTATGATTAGTGTTGAAAATGTTTAGTGATAAGATTAATAATTGTTAAACAACACTATTATCATTTGCCTTACCTAAAAGGATTCGCATATTAAAGGAATATAAAAGCCCTAAGAGAAGGACAACCAGTAATTAACCTTAAATTAATCCACAGACCACTTAGCAGCACTTTTTTCAGACTAAAACAAGAATATAAGAATTATCTGTACTCCAAGATAAGTATAAATAAAGTAATGATGAGAAGTCTAACTGAACAATTTTCTATAATGATATGTGATTCAATATAACAAAGAGACAAATCAAAATGGTTTGTATATTTTAATTCTTGCATTTCTTTGGTTTACTTCTATTTATGATTCGTTGAGTTTGAGATGTTTAAGTTTAGGATTTATGTTATATGCTCTAACAATCCAAAGTCACTATTTAAAATAACTGCACTATTAATATGATTGAATCTCTTATACTTAGCAAGTTATTAACCATCTATACTAGGTTATAAATAAATGTTCAATACATAAAATTACCTAGTATTGCTTTTTAAGTAATTTGATTATGTAATTGCCTTTAAATATAATGCTAATTTATCGAACTTTAATTCTTAAATTTACGGCCCAGAAAGTCGTGACGGCTGGTTACAATTTGTTTTCATCACGCCATTTAATATGTTTCGACTAGAAAACTCCAATGACATGACATGTCATTTAATTTGCTTCACTAATTCTGGTTCATTTGTGCTTTTCAGTTCTCTTGCCATAATTGTCTTTAGTCAAAATGTTGAATTTCGGACAATATTTCGAGCTTTTAATATGGCCTAATTTTACATTTATTGAACTAGGTAGCATTGACTGTTCTACTTTTTATGTTACTAGTATTTTAGTGTGTTATGCGTGTACCCAATTTCTACGATTATAAGTTAGCTTAAATAAGAAACTGAGAATTTTAGAAAGTTTTATTCTATTGCGAATTTAAACATTTGGAATAAGAAAATTGAAAACGTGGAGAATATATCTTATTATGCCACCGGGGAGACTTAAATGAAATAATAACTCTAACTTTTTGACAAAACACAAATATTCTTAAATTGTTAATTGTAGAGTTAACCAACCACTCCATCACCAGCAATAACCATAACCGTTACCGTTCACCATTATAAGCTACCATCACACACCATCACCTTCCTCAATCATAACCACCACCACCACCCACCATTATTAACTATCATCACCCACAACTACCATTCTCAACCGTAATCGTTATCGCTAGCAATCACCACTAGTTATTACCCGGAACCACCACCATCACCAAAATCACCAGCAACCAACGCCTTTAGTTGACACTCACAAGCAACTATGTTAGCCATCACCATCACCAACTACCATATTAATATATAGTATTTTATTTGAATTTATATTTATTATTTTTTAAATAAAAATAAATTCTATATAAATAAATTCTATATATTCAGATGTGTATTTATAACGACCCAATCAGCTGTTTTGAGCATTTGCATTCCGTTCAGCTGTTTGAAATCTTGACTAGTTTCATATGATGTATTATGACTTGTGTGAATCATCGGTTTGGTTTTTCAGGTGTTTCGGGATTGATCTGGAAGAATGATTCTCAACTAGGAAACTTTAAGTTGTAAGAGTTGATCAAGTTTGATTTTTGAATATTTGATCTCAGATCGGAGTTTTGATGGTTCTGTTAGATCCCGATGGTGATTTTGGACTTGGCGTATTATAACGATCCGACCGGTCGTTTTGAGCATTTTCCCTTCGCCCGGTAGTTTGGGAGTATGAGTAGCTCCGTATGATGTATTACGACTTATGTGTATCGTCGATTTTGGGTTTCGGGTGATTCAGAATTAGTTTGGAAGAATGAATTTCATTGTTGAAGCTTTAAGTTAGAAAAGTTAACCAAGTTTGACTTCTGTGTGTTTGACCCTGGATTAAAGTTTTTATGGCTCCGTTAGGTCCGGATGGTGATTTTAGACTTGGGCATATGCCCAGATTGGCATTTGGATATTTCTAGAAGGTTTCGGCACATTTTGGCAAAAATTGAAAAGTTAGAAGTTAAGAAGGTTGAGAGGTTTGACCGGGAGTTAACTTTGTTGATATCTGGTCCGAATTTCGATTCCGAAAGTTGGTATAGCTTCGTTGTGTCATTTGAGAATTGCATGCAAAATTCGACGTCATTCCGGGTTGATTTGATATGATTCGGCACGAGTTGTAGAAGTTGAAGTTTATAAGTTCATTAAATTCGATTTGATGTGCGATTCATAGTTTTGATGTTGGTTGATGTGATTTGAGGCTTCGAGCAGGTCCACGTTATGTTATGGAACTTGTTAGTATCTTTCGACGGGGTCCCGGGGGCCTCGAGTGTATTTCAGATAGGTTACGAGCCATTTCTCCATGTTATTAGACTGCTGTTTTACTTGTGCATAATTTCCTTGTCTGCGATCGCGAAGTTCCAGTCGCGATCGCATAGGATGTTTTGTGATTGATCATTTTTCCTTCTTCGCGTTTGCAGTGAGATGTCCACGATCGCATATGTGTGGGTTCTGCTTCATCACGTTCGCATTTGTTGTTTCGCGATCGCGTAGTGGGCGACCATGCTGGTGAGGCCAGGTTTATTGTTCTTCGCGTTCGCGTCATATGGTTCACGATCGCGTAAGCGGAGGTTGCTGTGAACCACGTTCGCATCCCTTGATTCGCGTTCGCGTAGTGCTTTTGTGGGGGCAGCGTTATTTCTTCTTCGCGATCGCATACGTTCTTTGGCGATAGTGTAGTGCATTTTTGGGCAGTAGTTGTTTCTTCTTCGCGATCGCATTTGTATTTCCGCGATCACGATGTGCAAATGCCTGGGCAATAGAATATTAATTCCCGATCGAGGGTTTTGTTTCATTTATCATCTTTTGAGCTAGAGACATCTGATTTGAGCGATTTTGGAGGGGTTCTTCACCAGTTGGATTGGGGTAAGTGTTCTTCACCCAGAATTGATTATATTTCATGCTTTCATAATTGTTTTTACCATTAAATTTGTGAATTGAGTGAGAGAAAATGAGAATTTTTGTAAAATCTTTCAAAAATTTAAAATGAGGATTCGATGGGAGATTTGATATCGGAATTTGATAATCTTGGTATGATTGGACTCATATCGGAATGGGTATTCGGATTTTATAAATTTTGTCGGGTTCCGAGATGCGGGCCCGGGGTTGACTTTTTGGGCTAACTTTTTAGTTTTCTTTAAAGATCGAAACTTTATTATTCGAAATTGTTTTCTATGGTTTTGATTTATGATATGAAGTTATTTTGGCTATATTTGAGTCGTCCGGAGGTTGTTTCACACGAGAAGGTCAATTTAGAGTATCAGTTTAGCTTCTTTGAGGTAAGTATCTTATCTAACTTTGTATGGGAGAAATTACCCCTTAGGATTCGAGTTGATTGTGCTATTTGTGCTATGTGAAAGTCGTGTATGCAAGGTGACGAGTGGGTACACGGACTATATGTGATATTTGACCAGTTTAGGTTATCTAGACTGTTTTTATGCCTTAATTGAATTGTTATAACGTGTTATGTCTCTCATTGTTAATCTACTCTTACATACTTTATTTGATGTTGTTAGAACTTATTCTACCCCTTACTTGTTATTTTACCCTTACATGATTTAGTTGAAGTTATTGCCTTCCTTATTGTCTTGTTACCTTCCATGACTCCGTGCCTATTTGCTACTTGTCTTAACTATTTTACTTGCACACCTTGGTTGTCAAGTGCTTTACTTGTCCTGTTATTTTTTGTAATATTTGTGGCATTCCTTTGATTATTACGTGGTTCCTTTATTGTCGTGTACTCATACCCTTTGACTGTAGAAATTCTTCTATATTGAGATATTGGATTGTTGTTGCTAATTTAAATTGCTTGTGGATCGGGTTGCGCGCCGCAAAAGGTGAAATATAGGAGGATCGTGAAATAATAATACAGTGGGATCGGGTTGCACGCCACAACGGGTGGAATAAGGGAGGATTGTGTGATACTGTAAAATAAGAGAGAATTTGATATTAATACGGTGGGATCGGGTTGCGCGCCGTAACAAATTTTATATGTTATTCTTGATATTGATATGGTGAAATAAGGGAGGATTGTATTTGTACAGTAGGATCGGGTTGCGCCGCAACGGATTGTGTGTGTTGTATTCATTGTTGTATTGTGTTAGCTTTCGGTATTTATCATGTGAGATGCTGAGGACTAATATTTCAGGGTTTACTGATTTCGAGGATTGAGTTGTTTTCACTAGCTTATTGCTTTGCCATCCTTTCCTTTTTTCCTTTCCTATTACTATTATTTTGGTGAATTTATTTTTAAGATGAATTTACTACGCTGAGTCATTATCCCATACCATGTTAAGTTATTGGTAATACGGCAGTTTTAAATAAAGAAATTATTAACATGCTTATCTTATGTGACTTTTACGTTAAAACTCGTAGTTTCATTCAGTATTTTACTATTCTTAATCGTTGTCATATTTTACTTTAATTAATTTCTTCAACTTAAACTCCTCACCCTATCTGATGATTTTATCTTACTTATAAATTGTTATTATATTTCTATTTAACAAATTCTAAATTTAATTCAGTAGCTATCCGATGCTTTATTTTAATTGAAAATGCTATTTTCTTCACCCAAATAATTAAAATAAACTCATTTTTCTCAATTGATTTCCTACTTTATACCAGGTTGTTATTATGCCTTATTGTAAATGATTAAATCTCTTGAATATTTTAAAGTAGCATTTGATACGGATACAATGTACATGGTGGCACGTGGATTTTTGCCGTGCGAAAAGGATTTGGAAAAATGTGGGCACGAGGTATTGTACGTGTAAGATATGAAAGTGGTGACTTATGATTTGAGATTTCGAGGAGTTGTACCTCGGGTAATTCTTGTTGTAAATTGTGCATTTGGAATGACTTGATGGATTGAGTCGTCATCCATTTCTTTATTACTGTCTATTCCTTGTGGCTATTCGTGCTTCTATTATTTTTACTATTGATTGTAAATTTGTGATCCTTCTGTTGTTAGTTTTACATTGGCGTTCTTTCCATTGTCAGATTTAAGTTATATCCTGCACAAGTTTACATGTGTGGTAGGTGTCTTGACCTGGCCTCGTCCCTACTCTACTGAGGTTAGGCTTGATACTTACTGGGTACCATTGTAGTGTACTCATACTATGCTTCTGCACATTTTGTGCAGATCCAGATACTTTTGATCGAGTTGAGATGAGACATATGCATGTGTGGCTGGAGACTTCAAGATATACCTCCTTGACGCTCGAAAGCTCCAAAGTCAGCTTCTGTTGTCTTTTACTTCTATTGTTTCCTATTATTCCAGGACAATGATGTATTATTATTTCTAGTGACTCTTAGAAAAGCTTATGACTTGTACTACCAGTTTTGGGATATTGTATCATGTTAAGATTGTTGGCTTATTATAGAAACTTTTGTTTCATGCTTAATAGTTATTTGGTAAAAAATATATATTACTTAATCAGCAAGTGTTATGCTTACCTAGTCTTAGAGACTAGGTGCCATCACAACATTCTACGGAGAGAAATTGGGGTCGTGACACGTATGCTCGGATTTGCATTTGGATATTTCTAGAAGGTTTCGACACTAATTGGTGAAAATTGGCAATTTGAAGGTTTAGAATGTTCATAAGTTTGACCGGGAATTGACTTTGATGATATTGGGTTTGGATTGTGGTTCCTGAAATTGGAATAGCTTCTTTATGTCATTTGGGACTTGTGTACAAATTTGAGATCATTCCGAGATGATTTGATATGGTTCAACACGAGTTTTGAAGGTGGATAGTTCAAAAGTTCATTAAGTTCGATTTGAGATGCGATTCGTAGTTTTGATATTGTTATGCATGATTAGGTGCCTCGAGTAAGTCCATCTTATGTTATAGGACTTGTTGGTATGTTCGGATGGGGTTCCGAAGGGCTCGGGTGAGTTTCAGATCTTTTCCATGTTCTTTGGCACTGTTGATTTCTGGTGTTTCAGATGTTCTTTGCGATCGCGAAGATTGGGTCGCGATCGTGTAGTGTAAATTGGAGCTGGGTATTTCCTTCATCGCGTTCGCGACTAGAATATCACATTCGCATACCTTTGTGAGGCTTGAGCATCGTGTTCGCGTCCATCAGCTCGCGTTCGCGTAGAGTTGAGTTGAGAAGCTGGGAGCTGGAGGAAATGTCTTCGAGTTCGCGAAGTAGTAGTCACGTTCGAGAAGGTTTGGATTTGATGTGCATCGCCTTCATGAAGGCTTTGCCTCGAATGAGTAGGGTCTTTTTGTGGAGGTGAGTTTTTGTTCATCACGAACGCGGAAGGACCTGGAAAAGACCTTTAAGTACTCTATTTCGAAGGTTTCGGACATTTTAGTATATTTTGAGCTATGGAGCTCGCTTTAAGGTGATGTTTGAGGCGATTTTCACCATATGGATTTGGGTAAGTGTTTTATACTCGATTTTGATTATATTCTGTGATTCCATCTTCTTTTTTGGCATTTAATTGACGATTTCAAAAGAGAAATTGGGGGGTTTTGTCTAAACTTTTCTAAAGTGAATTTTGAGCTTTGAACATCGATTCAGAGTCGGATTTGAGTGAAATTAATATGGTTGGACTCGTAATTGAATGGGTTATCGGATTTTATAAGTTATGTCGGGTTTCTAAGTACGGGCATGGGTTTTACTTTTTGTTGACTTTGAATAAATGTGTAAAGATTCAACCTTTATCATTTGTAATTGTTTTCTTAGGCATTATTTAATGTATTTGGGTTGCTTTTGGCTAGTTTCTAGGCGTTCAGAGGTTGATACGCATGGGATGATATTTCTAGAGTATTATTTCGCTTGCTCGATATTAGATTTGCCTTGTTCGATGTATGTAACACTTCTAAACGTGGTACTGAGGGTATGAATCATTGGAATACATTTTATATAGCTGGTGTTGTGATGACGCATATGCTAGGTGACATATGTGTGGGCGTGCACCGTGGTACTTATGACTCAGTTGATTCTGTGGTAGTGTGTAGTTATCTAGTCTTATCTCTATCCGTGTAATTCCTACATGTTAGAGTAATTGAGCTATGATCCATGTTTGAAATTATGTTTAGGCTATGTGCTTATTATGTTGGTACACACTGAGGTCATTTCTGCTGTTGAGTTATTTTCTTAAGTTGCAAGTATGTACTGAGTCATATTTATTCATTTGTATATCATATCTCAGTCTCTATTATTATTTACTATTACATCATGTTATCATTGTTTGGGTTGAATGATATGAGATTTGTGAGCCCGTGAGACTAGAAAGATTGATGATCGAGTTGGGGCATAAGAGTCGAATTGTGAGTGATATTGAGGATTGAGCTATACCCTGCAACATGCTTTATTATCTTATTTATTATTATGGGATCGGGTTGCACGTCGCAATAGGACTTATTGGCTTATTTATTATTATCGGATTGGGATGCACGCCGTAGTAGGCCATATTGGCTTTATATTAGCGCTTGGGAAGGATCTGCCCCTTTGGAGTCTGACATACCAGCAGTGAGCGCAAATACCCGTACAGTGTTGAGTGATGGTGTGTGATGAGTGGGAGTTTGAGACAGACAAATTGAGTACTCTGAGAGTGTGAGTACCTGGGATTATCAGTGTGATGCATTACATTTGACATGCACACTTGGCATGTAGGCATAGAGATGTCATTTCCTCATGCCATACAATTTTGTGACATTCATGATCTGACATGTACATTTGACATGTAGGCATTGAGATATACATTCCTCATGCTAGATGGTATATGATAATTGATAATGTGATATGTATATTGACATGTAAGCATAAATATGTACTTTTCTCATGTTATATGATAATCAAATAACTTATCTGTTGTTGAAAGTTTGGGAAAAAGCACAGTTTTTTGATATACCCTCATATTTTGGTGATTTGAATAAACGATTTGGGTTTACTGTTATACTTGAAAAGCATGCCTATTTTCCGTAACTGTGAACGAGCTGAGCATAATATCTTTGAGTTATTACTTGCACTACTTTTATTATATTATTACGAGTTATTCTTGACTATTGGTGTTGGTCTCTAACCGTTTTCCGATCTTGTCACTGCTTTCAACCTAAGGTTAGGTTTGTTACTTATTGAGTACATATGATCGGTTGTACTCATACTATACTTCTGCACCTTGCGTGTAGATTTTGGAGTTGATATTGACGTGTATGGTGGGAGCTGGCATTGTAGATATATCTCTATTTCGGTTATAGCTGCCTATTATTCTTGGTATCTTTAGATTTATAAATATGTTTATATATATTTTGAACATATGATGTATTTATTTCATATTAGCTTTGTAAACACTTAGTCTTAAAAGATCATGATTTGTACTACCAGTCCTTGGGTTGTTGTATAAAAGGTTAGTTATTTCATCATTTATCTTCTCATTAAATCTCATTTGAATTGGATTATTGTTAATTAGCTTACCTAGCGGGTCGGGTTAGGTACCATCACAACTAGTGAATTTTGGATCGTGACAAGTTGGTATCAGAGCTCTAGGTTCATAGGTTCTACGAATCATGAGCAGGTGTCTAGTAGAGTTTTGCGGTTCGGTATGATCACATCCATACCTATCTTCGAGAGGCTACCTAGCATTTAGGATAAACCTCCCATCTTTCTTTCCTTATCGTGCGACATTGATTCAGCTTGAAGCATATCTTTTTGAATTCCTTCCACTCACTCGTATGCGTGTGTGAACGTTCGGTATTAGTTGTGCATCGACGACTTGCGATTTCATGGATGAGATACGAGATGCATTTTTCTGTGTTTTAGAGTTGGGCCAGTCTTGAGGACTTGAGGTCGGGTTTTGACCGCAGCTTGGGCTCGGTGGTTTCAGTTGTATGAGTATGTGCATTTCGACTTCTATATCCGATGGTGTCCCTATGAGTGGGATTGGCGGCTCAGTGATTGGTTGGATAACTATATGATGTGTATCATATGACTGCGAGATGTGCTCAGATGGCTTTGATGTTACGAGAATGGTTACTTGGGATGTAAAAAGGACTATTGGATGCTTGAATTCTGTCTTGATGTGTTGTACTGTCTCGAGTTATGATCGTGTTGAGGGATATTTCATGTTGTTTATATGTGGAACGAAGTAGATTCTCATGTCTTGTTGACGAGTTCAGGCTCAGGAAGATTAAGTGATTGTGTAGTAGTTGTGGCCGTGAAAGAGTATAGAGGGATGTCAGTTTGAGGCTAAGCAGCTGGGTTATCACCTGCAGGGTAAACTATGCATGTGTGACCCTTATGATGTTGTGTGGAGAGTGTCTTTCTACTAGTGGGTTATATGTGTTGTGATTTGAGTTTGGATCGGTTGAGGAAGTTGACCTAAATGTCACAAGGATGAATGCGATCTAAGCAAATAATTTGAGTTATTTTATGGTTTGTGTTGCTTGAGCTTGTATAGAATTTAGTTGAATCTCACTGCGGGATTATGGAAGTCATAGAGTATGGGTATTGTGAGTTATCAGATATTTTGTTCTATGGCTTTGAGCCAAGTGGGGGAGTCTACCATCGGCGATTTGATTGCATGGTTATGTATTGTATTGGTTTCGGTCTGAGGCATACTTGTGGATCGGTTATGACTTGCAGAGATTGGTTTTGAGGATGACTTAAGCAAGGAAATTTCTGGATATATGTTGTATTACACCTTATAAATATATGAAAGTCTTGGAAATAGTTTAGAGTTGCTGTTTGTGATGGATATAATGTACCAAGAAAAATGATTCACTCGGTTGCTTAGGGTGTGGTTTACTTCTTTGGGTGTTATTTTGCTAATGGGGCACATGTTGTTCGGCCCGCGGTGCAATTGAGATTAGACAAGAGTGGATGACTCTCGAGAAGGTTCTAATGGATTCAAGATTTATATGTAGCAATTGAGAATTTTCCGAATATGTGATTTGCATTGGATGGTGCTGAGACTTGCGGTATTTCTGTATCACTATGGATTCTACATTTCGGTATCAAAAAGGTAAAAGGAATAACTTTAGATTCACAGAGGGTCTTCAGAGTGAGTGTCTCGGTTGTCATATTTTTGGGGTGCTTAAGAAGGAATACAACGGCTTATGGGCCTTAGGGCGGTGTGATGTTATGTTAAGATCTCTTGTGGTGAGCTTTGGGTAAGAATTGTGGTGTTCTAGCAAAGAGAAGTATCAACTTGAGGGTAATTCGGATGGAACTTAAAGAAATAGGAAAACTTGGTAGTAGGTTGGATGAGCATAGTAATGGATATGATCGGTTCTTTAGGTACTTATGATGTGGTGAGTCTCTACAGGTATTTTGTGGAAATGCTCTTGGGTTTGGCGACATGTGTGACTAGGTTGAGTTAGAGGGATTCAATTCAAATGACTTGGTTATGTATAAATGGGTTTCAAAGTGTTCTCGATGATTTCTGCCACAACTTGAGATGGATATTATCTACAACTATGAGGGGTATATGGCGTGTTATGATTTTCTCCTGGATGGGGTCAAGTGAAAGGTTTTTGACTGATCGAGTATGTATTCTGCTTGTGACTCAGAGTTGATAATGAGATTCTTATGCTTTTCACATGATGGCATGATAGATTTGGTGCGTCCGGTGGGATTGAGATTTGCATATACAAGGTGGCGGTTCAGTTTTGGAGGAAAGGTCATGAATTTTGAAAAATATGGACGGTTTCAGATATTTAGATGAATGCCATTACTACTTGGTATTACCTGAGAAGAGTGCGCATTTTACAAGGCACACTGTGCTCTGACTTCGGATACTTCATTGGTATTGCGGTACTCGCCGGTTGATCGGCGGTCGATATTCAAATTTTACTATATGGTCCGGGAGAATTATAGAAGTATTTATTATGGGATGATAGTGTATGAGAGATATGTTAGTCATTTGAGTGGTGGAGTTGGGATCGGCTATGGTGGTTCATGTGTTCCGTGGACTTGGAGACTGGGAGTTCTCAGAAGTAGATTGTTTCGGGGTTGTAGACTGTGAAGATTTGTCCAACGTTAGCCAGATAGTGGTATGTCTTATCCATTTGGGGATGACCAAAGTTGATTTGGAGGCCCATTGGTAGGCCCGGTGAGGATGTGTATTCTACACCGGTCAAATTTGTTAACTCAAAACTATTAGTGTTGAGGGGTGTGTTATTCGGTTAGAGTTGATCTTGTTCGTGTTATGATATGTTGTGTGTGTTACTCTTCTATGCTATATGGGGTTTTGATTTGTTGGTTATATGCATACATGATGCAGTTCTGTTTGGGCCTTGTAGTGAAATTCGAGCGAGATGGTTATTAGGGTGTTGAATGGTTAATTGCACCTTGGTTGTGGTCTTTCCTGCTGTGGTATATTGTGTTATTTTATCCTCCATGGTTATGGTCATGCACTTTATGTACTTGATGTCGAATTACATGTGGTTGTTGATTTTTAGCATTGTGGCTCGAGGTAGTTCATACAGACCGATGTTTGGATGGGGTCATGCTTTGCAGCGGGGTTATGTTGAGATATGATCCTCTGTGATAGATTCGTGTGTCTTGGTTATACCATGTATGATGTGTTTATAACAATGTGCTTGTGGTGGTACTTGTTGAACTTGCAGGATGGTTCTCTCATTTGATTCATTTTTCATGTTGAGTATATTTGAATTGTTGCTTATTGGTGCACTGATTGCACGGTTTGCGGCTTTAGGTTGTATTGGTGTGGCATGTCAATAGAATGGTTGTGTTTGATGAGATAAGGTAATTGGACCTAGAATGGGTACTATCGGATTTGATTACAGTATGTTTGGAAGAATAATTTTAGAAGTTAGCTTAGAATTTGGCTTTGGTTCTTGTCGGACGAGAGAGAGCTCCATGACTTGTTGATCTGATGAGTGGTTATAAGTTTCTGCATGTTTCTCTAATCATCGGCAGTGTACGAAGGTTTTGAATGAAGTTTTATTTGATATGAGGTTCATTACCGGTACCGAGTTTGTTTTGAGCAGCTACCATAATCAGAAATTATTGCAACGAGTAAGCGAGTTATGTGATATATCATGTGATTACATCTTGAGTTATGGTTATGTTTTGATACAAGTTGTTCAGATTTATACAGTGTGTAGATGCGAGATTCGGGTCTTATAAGGAATTCTGAATGTTGGAAATGGGGTTCCAAGGTTTATGGGATAAGGTTGAAGGAAGAATCTTCAGTAATGTTGAGTTGGCGGACTTATATGGATTTAGGTGACATGGGATCACCCCCGGGTATGTGCATGGTAAGGTTACACATTGATATGACGACTTTGGAATGACTTTTGGCAGGTTCGAGGACGAACGTATGTTTAAGTGGGGGAGAAAGTAATGACACAACCAATTGCTTTGAGAACTTACATTCTATTCAGCTGTTTGAAGTCCTGATTAGCATCATATGATGTATCATGACTTGTGTGAATCGTCAGTTTTAGTTTTTCAGGTGTTTCGGGATTGATCTGGAAGAATGATTTTCAACTAGGAAGCTTTAAATTGGAAGAGTTTACCAAGTTTGACTTTTGAGTATTTGACCTTAAATTGGAGTTTTGATGGTTCCATTAGGTCCGGAAGGTGATTTTGGACTTAGGCGCTTGTCTGGATTTGCATTTGGATATTTTTAGAAGGTTTCTGCACTAGTTGGCTACAGTTGGCAATTTGAAGGTTTGAAATATTCATAAATTTGACAGGGAGTTGGCTTTGATGATATCGGGATCGGATTGTGGTTTCGGAAATTGTAATAGATTCTTTATGTCATTTGGGACTTGTGTGCAAAATTTAAGGTCATTCCGAGTTGATTTGATATGGTTCGATTCGAGTTTTGGAAGTGGAAAGTTCAAAAGTTTATTAAGTTCGATTTGAGGTACGATTCATGATTTTGATGTTGTAATGCGTTATATGAGGCCTCGAGTAAGTCTGTGTTATGTTATGGGACTTGTTGGTATGTTCGGACGGGGTCCCGAGGGGCTCAGGTGAGTTTCGGATCATTTCCATTTTCTTTGGCACTACTGATTTCTGGTGTTTCAGACCTTTTTCGCAATCGCATAGTGTATATTGGAGCTGGGTATTTCCTTCATACCGTTCACGACTAGGTAATCGCATTCGCATACCTTTTTGAGGCCTGAGCATCGCGTTCGCGTCCGCCAACTCGCATTTGCGTAGAGTTGAGTTGAGAAGCTAGGAGCTGGAGGAAATGTCTTCATGTTCACGAAGTAGCCGCCGCATTCGCAAAGGTTTGGATCTACTGTGCATCGCGTTCGCAAGGTCTTTGCCGTGAATGCATATGGTCTTTTTTTAGTAGTGAGTTTTTGTTCATCGCGAATGCGAGTGTCCTTCTGCGTTCGCGAAGAGTATACCTGGAGCAGACCTTTAAGTACTCGTTTTCGAATGTTTCAAATATTTTAGCATATTTTGAGCTATGAAGCTTGGATTGAAGCACTCTTTAGGCGGTATTCACCACATGGATTGAGGTAAGTGTTTTATACTCAATTTTGATTATACTCGGTAATCCAATCTTCATTTTGGAATTTAATGGATGATTTCAAAAAAGAAATTGGGGGGTTTTGTCTAAACTTTCCTAAAGTAAATTTTTGAGTTTTGAACATCGATTCGGAGTAAGATTTGAGTGAAATTAGTCTGGTTGGACTCGTAATTAAATGAGTTATCAGATTTTATATGTTTTTCAGATTTTGAGGTGCAAGCCCGAGTTTGATGTTTTGGTTGACTTTGAGTAAATGTGTAAAGATTCATCCTTTATCATTTGGGATTGTTTTCTTAGGTATTATTTGATGTATTTGAGTTGCTTTTGGCTAGTTTTGAATTGTTCGTAGGTTGATACGTACGGGATGACATTTCTAGAGTATTGATTGACTTGCTCGGTATTGGATTTGACTTGTTCGAGGTAAGTAACACTTCTAAACTTAGTACTAAGGGTATGAATCTCTAGAATACCTGTTATATGGTTAGTGTTTGGGTGACGCACATGCTAGGTGACGGGCGTGTGGGTGTGCACTGTGGTAATTTTAACTTGGTTGATTCTGGTGGTACTGTGTAGTTATCTAGTCTTGTTTCTATCCATGTAATTCATATGTGTTAGAGTAATTGAGTTGTGATCCGTATTATAAATCATGTTTAGGCTATGTACTTATTTTTTCTTGGGACCCACTGAGGTCATTTTTGCTGTTGAGTTATTTGCTTAAGTTGTAATTATGTGCTCAGTTATATTATTCATTTGCATATCATATCTCAGTCTCTGTTATCATGTTATCATTGTTTGGGCTAAGTGGTGTGAAACTTGTGAGCCCGGACAAGAGATTGATGACCGAGTTGGGGCCTGAAAGCCGGATTGTGAGTGATATTGGGGAGCGGGTTGCACGCTGCAGCAGGCCTTATTGGCTTATTTATTATTATGGGATTAGGTTGCACGCTGAAGCAGGTCATACCGGCTTATCTGTTATTATGGGATCGGGATGCATGTCGTAGTAAGCCATATTGGATTTATATTACCACTTGTGTCACGCCCCAAACCTGAAGAGGCTTGGCCGGCACCTGGTGCCATACTCGGCATGAGCGTACCACTCTGTAACTATGAACTCTGGAGGGGTAACCCTCAACTTAGGCCGATGAGGCCATATTCTGAATCATTTGAAAATAACGTTTACAACCAGTAATACCAAACTAAACATCTACATAGGGCTAGTAATGCCAAAATACTGACATAAAAAATGTACATGACTCGTCTACAAGCCTCTAGGGATAACAGAATTGTATCACGGTCGGGACAGGGCCTCGAGCTACCCATCAAACCTGTATATATAAAATGGACTCCAAGGTATAGACCTGATAACTCCGAGGAAGTGGAGCTTACCAACCAAGCTGATGTTTGACTTTGTCTACCGGGAAGGTCTATCCAGCTGTCTATTGGACCTGCAGACATGAAATGCAGTGTCCCCAGCAAAAAGGACATAAGTACGAAATAATGTACTAAGTATGGAAGGAAAAAGAATAACTGAAAGTTGAAACTGAACTAATAATATAATAACTGAAAGCACCTGGGAGTCAAATATAATTAGAAAATATGCTTACCTGTTGATACTGACTCATCTCTCGCAATATAGTAAGTAAAATAGTTGTCCAACCCTATAAGGCTCGGTATGTGTAACTGCTCTACCGTAGTAGGCTCGCTCATAGGCACTCGACCATACTAGGCTCTGTATCACGGCCATTCTGGGCTTGCTCATAGGCGCTCGGCTACAGTAGGCTCGGTATATAACTTACCATCTGATCAGAGGCTGCCCAATAGGGGCCTGCCCACCGATTATAGCTCGGTGGTGGTGAAAATACTGTAATATATATATATATATA
>AWOL01S0060517.1:19130-37273 GCA_000715115.1 Nicotiana otophora
AAAGAAGACAATACTAAATGAATATAAAGTCCCGATAAGGGAGAATACTGTAACTTATAAGACTAGGATAATGTACATAAGTCAGGAATACGAACTTCTTTTAATGTCTCGTTATCAAACACATGTAGTTATGAGATTATTCCAAAATGAAGGAAAATGTTTAGCCTTAACATACCTCAAGTCGTCAATGCAACTCAACAACAAGCTTACGACAACTAGCGCGCCAACCCTATAACAAAGAAATACATGTACAACTTAGATAACGCTAGTATATCACGTATCTCAAACGATAACTCAATTCTAAGATAAAACGGGCAGCATTTTCCCTGATTTTACTGCTCCCTCAAGCCTACTATAGGTGAGACAACAACACAATACAAACAGCAACTCAAAAACAACCTAACTACAATTCGTGACCTTTAATACAACAAAAACCCCAAACATACCATAACATACCCAATCAACAAGTTATTAATTAGCTTGAAATTGCAACGACGAGTGACCAGCCCACTAAACACATGTGGTGTTTCTCCATTCTCTTTATCCTTCCAAACTCCATAAATCAGTAGTACAATAGGCCAACACGAGTGGGCTACAAAATAGTCCACTAAAAGTTAAATAAATTGAACTCACGGTTTTTGATCACCGTCCCGTGAGTTCTAACTATTAGGAAATAAATTTATCAATCTTACTTAATATTTAAAAGCTTAAATACAAAAACTAGGCGTTGTCGTAAATATGAAGTACCTTCCAAAACTCAAACAACAAGAAAAAGAGAGGTGATATAGCGATACTTATGTCGTAAGGATAGTTCTAATATTATTGCTTCTTGATTTCGTACCCGAAATGTTAATCTTCTTTAGAACCCTTGTAGAGAGCTTAAGGGTAAGTTTATGGGGGTCATCTGGTCGTGTTCTATGAATAATGAAGAGAAAGAAGATTTAAAACCTATATATATCAACTTTTGAAAAGTCAAAGAGGTGTTAGCTTGGCACCTTAGCATTGGTCCTTCTTCCGAAGCTTATATTTTTTTATCAGGATGTCGTATGAACGAACGGTTAAGAGTTAGAAACTAAATTCCAAGACATTCAATTTGGTATATAATATGCCCCAAAAAGACTTCATATAACACACGAAATGTATTGCTTAAAAATCTTAAGTGACACACCTACTTGCAAAAACGCGAATATCTCTCTACTCCAATGTTGCATCTATGAAAGGTTTAATCCGTTAGAAACTAGACTCGTAAATCTTTAATTTTGTAGGTAGATCATCCCGTAATTATAAGTACATTGGGAGAAATGATCATCTACATTTGACCTAAGTTTTAGCATATTTATGAATGTAACTTGTGATGATCTTTGCCAACTTTTGTTCCACAACTCGCTTGGCTTTAAAACATAATACACGACTATCATAAGACTAAAATAACTCATAACATAACCTTCTTATTATTTTGAGCACCCTAGTCTCACCCCAAAAGTACATGTTATAATATTCCCAACTTGTCGACTTTCGACGAAACTTATTTTCTTCAATTCATTTAGCTTCTAAGCCTTTTAACCCTCTTGGTACTTGCAATTTGTGATCTTAAATATTTGTAACCTCCAAGTTAACATGATTAACTTACTTTATGTATTTTTAAAGATGATCTGATTTCTGAGCTTACATCAATTGACTTACGACGTACTCTCACGTCCGAAAATATGGGGTGTAACAACTTGGGCAGGATCCACCCCTCTGAAGTCTGACATACCAGGAGTGAGCGTAAGTTCCCATACAGTGCTGAGTGATGGTGCGTGATGAGTGGGAGTTTGAGACAGACTGATTGAGTACTCTGAGAGTGTGAGTACCTGCGATTATTACTGTGATGCATTACATTTGACATGCATACTTGGCATGTAAGCATAGAGATGCATTTTACTCCTGCTATATGATGTTGTGACATTCACGATCTAACATATACATTTGACATGTAGGCATTGAGATGTACATTCCTCATGCTAGACGGTATATCATAATTGATGACATGACATGCATATTAACATGTAAGCATAGGGATGTATTTTCCTCATGTTATCTGATAATCAAATATCTTATCTGTTGTTGAAAGTTTGGGAAAAATTACAGTTTTTTGATATACTCTCATATTTTGGTGATTTTCGGTCAAAGATTTGGATTTTACTATTATATCTGAAAAGCATGCCTATTTTTCGTAACTATGAACGAGCTAAGCATAATATCTTTGAGTTATTACTTGTATTTCTTTTATTATATTATTAGGAGTTGTTCTTGACTATTGGTGTTAGACTCTGACCATTTTTCGAGCTCGTCACTACTTTCAATCTAAGATTAGGTTTGTTACTTATTGAGTACATGTGGTCGATTATACTCATACTACACTCCTGCACCTTGTGTGTAGATTTTGGAGTTGATGTTGCTGTGTATGCAGGAGTTGGCATTGAAGATGTACCTGTGTTCCAGTTATAGATGCCTCTTGTTCTTGATAGCTTTAGATTTATAAATCCGTTTATGTATATTTCGAACAGATGATGTATATATTTATATATTTCATACTAGCTTTGTAAACTCTAAGTCTTAGAATCTTATGATTTGTACTGCCGGTCTTTGGGTTGTTGTATAAAAGGTTAGTTATTTCATCATTTATCATCTCAGTAAATCTCATTTGAATTGGATTATTGTTAATTGCTTACCTAGCGGGTCAGGTTATGTGCCATCACGATTAGTGCATTTTAGGTCGTGACATTATTCAGATTATGTCATAATCTTAATTTACATCTTAATATTCAGATATGTATTCAGATTCATATGTCTTAATCTTTAAAAAGAATGAGCTCTTAATGTTGATATGAAAAAGTTACTAATAATCAGTAATATTGTACTTCCTTATTTTCCTTTTACATGTTTAATATATTAAAAATATTTTTTTAATTATCTATTTTAACAGATTAAGAGTGAATTAGTTAGTTTCTAAATTTTACCCCTATTCTTAAGTAATCATTTTCCAAATTAATTGAAAAGCTAGTAGTCTAGATTAGATTTTTAAATTACAATTAATGACAATAACTTAGTAAAATAAATACTTACTTAATATTTTCCTAAGAGCAGTGCAAAAAGAAAAATAAAAATATAAAAGAAAACGAAGAGAATACAATATTTGTCGACATGCATTACCTATTTTTGAAATATCTTTATAACCTAAAAATATTATAATCCGATAATATATGTTGAATCATAACTTTTCCGATAGAATCTCTTATTTGTGTCCTGCGTCGGACCTTAACCAAAAATATTACGTTACAGAAGTAATAATGAATAATATTATTACTTCATCCGGTACACTTTAAATAATTTTTTGATTATTTTCACACATATTACGAAATTCATCTTTTACCATTAATTAACAATTAACCTTAATTTGTTCATTGAAAGTATCCAAAAACTCAATTAAATTGGACCTGAGGGAGTAATATTTTGACACGAGGATCAGTAACATAGCATGATTGTATAGGGTAAAACATGTACATAATAAATGCTCGCATAATGAAGCGACATGTGGAGCCGAAGCCAGATGGAAAGCAAGACAAATAGCAATCAAGTCTGAGGGCAGCAACTTCGTTTGTTCCCGAAAGGAATGTTGCTCATAAAGACAAAGTAAATGCCTGCCACCCGGTAACATTTAATAAAAAATATTCTATAACATTAAGTATGTAGCCCGTTATAGAGAATATGACATTTATAGCCTGCCGTTACATATTATTCAATGCCCCCCATAATTGTCATTTAAGAGGGGCTTGATCCTAGGACCTTGTTCCCTATGAGCAACTATAAATAATGAGTTCCACAACCATTGTAAGGGGAAGAATTTTCTTATAAGCTTATGCTATATACTGTTTAAAAGCTTATTAATATTTTATCTTCTTGCTTATTAATATCGTTACTACTGCTTTCGGAAGATCTGCTCCCGGAACCAGGATTTCTGTTGTATTATCTCGATTTCAACATTAAGTCTTACATTATTGTTTAATTTATTTACCATTTTGGGATCAAATCTATTTACTTGTCTATAAACCACGTATAAATTCAACTGTACCAATTTACGGGTAAACAGTTTGGGGCCCACCGTGGGGCTTAGACAGTTGTTTAATTGAATTGATCTTGCATCTATTACTAACCTGTTTGATTCTCTATTCTTGACGAAAATCATAAAAAATGGTATATAATGATGTCAATATCACACACAACGTTGAGGCCCAAGGAAATCAGCCTCAGCACGAAGACTTGATAAGTGATATTCGCAACGAGGGGGATGAGGCCACGCCATTCCATGGAGGACAATATCCATGACATGTTTGAGAAGAAACTTTTGATGATGTTGAAAATGAGCACGTCATTAAAATAGTAAGGATCCCGAGAGAGCAACAAAAGGCTATTATAGTCCACCTCCCACAACAGGATTAGGTCATGACGAAGTTGAGGCAAGTGTTGTTAGGCGCTTCAAACTACGCGAATGGACATGGTCCGATTCCTCCCGGTGCTCCGGCAAACTGAACAACGCATAGGTTCGACAATAACACCCCGAGGGGCGAAGTCTGCTTCGATAGGGCCGAGGGAACGATAGCGGATCCGATAACAACAATGAGAATGATCCCTTTAAAAATTGAACTCATACGGTTTATGAGGGAAATAAACGTTCAAATGGATCGAATTTCGGGTGCACCACCAGTATTAAAAGGACCAAACTCAAAGAAATAAATCTGATTGCCGTTCAAACCAAGCACGACACTAGAAGTAATCTCGAAGCGATTCAAGATGCCAAACGTGCCAAAGTATGATGGGACTTCGGATCCTCAGGAGCACATCACTACCAATATAATGGCAGTGAATGGGAACAACTTAGCTCCGCACGAAAGGGGCTTAGACATGGTATTCTCTTTTACCCGAGCATTCAATCGATTCTTTCGAGATGCTCACAGATTCTTTTATCAAGGCCCATACCGGGGCCAGAAAGGTACAGGTCCAAAAGGCCGACATATTCAGCATTGCACAAGGAGAGTCCGAATTGCTGTGGGAGTTCGTGACCAAATTCCAGAAAGAAAGGATGTTGCTACCGGTTGTACCAGATGAATGGGTAGCTTAAGCATTTACTAAATGGCTGAATCCAAGGAGCTCTGACGCTTCACAGAAATTGAAATAAAGTCTGCTCAAGCTTCAGACAATAACATGGGTAGATGTTCACAATCGGTATGAGTCAAAAATAAGAATTGAGGATGACCAGCTCAGTTTTCTGGCATCAACCAAGGGTCGGGACCCTGAGAAGAATAAGGAGAAATCGAGGGATTATTTTGTCATAGATCGACGGTGTTCTAGAGGACGGTTTTGCCCTATGAAAGGGCCGAAGGACGTGGCCGAGGTTTTTGGTTGGCGAATAGATTCTATACTGGGAGCACTGATCGCGACTGAAATGACAGATCATTGTAGAACAAGGAGATATCAGGTTCCCGAGATTCCTCTTACCCTAGGTTATCCGAATACAACTTCAACGTCAACATAGTGGAATTAGTGTCGACTATGAAGAATATTAAGGAAGCATGGTTCTCAAAGCCAATGAGATCTAATCTGAGTCATAGAGATCCTAATTTATGGTATGAATATCACGGGACCAATGGCCATCGTACTAGGGACTGCTGGCATCTGCGTGAGGAGGTGGCGACATTGCTAAAAATTGACTACCTCAGAGAATTCTTAAGCGACCGGGCCAAAAACTACTACGGTCGTAACCAGGATAATGCGGAATCATCGAAAGAGGGAAAAGATCCTCCTCGTCCGACGATCAACATGATTTTTGGGGGAAACGAGATTAATAGTGTGACATTTTTGGTGGCAAAAGACGAAGGTGTCAATAACCCATAGTAAGAGACTCCGGGAAGTCCCTGAGTACGACATTACTTTCATGGAGGAAGACGCAGATAGACTACTGCTACCGCACAACGATGCCTTGTAATCTCTCTCAATGTTTCGATTTTAAAATTAAACGTGTCTTCGTGGACCCAGGAAGTTCAACTAATATTATCCAATGGAGAGTGCTGGAGCAAGCCAAGCTGACCGGAAGTATTATTCTGGCCTCAAAACTCCTCGCCTGGTTCAATTTAGCAAGTGTGACAACCCGAGGAGAGATTCTGTTGCCTACGAATGCCGAAGGGGGAATGAAGACGGCCCCTTTTGAAGTAGTAGATAGCGATATAGCCTACAATATTATCTTAAGGAGACCATGGTTGCACGAGATGAAGGCTGTGTCATCAACATATCATTAATTACTGAAATTCTCACCTCCCCAGGAAATTAAACAAATAAGTAGAGACTAACCGGCGGTAAGGGATATGAACGCAATCTCAATTTCCAATAGCAAAGGGAAAGAGCATGCAACATAGCAATTATAGGAACCGACGCCTGCTCCCAAGCCGAACGAAGTCAACCACGGGGAGGAGTCATCAGAATCCTATCAGGTACCAAGATATTTTCAGGTACTAGAAGAAACAGATGCAACAAAGTCCACAACGGAAGAACTTGAGCAAGTCGAGTTGTTCGAAAAGTTCTTGGACAGGAAGTTACACCTGGGGACAGGATTTAACCCCTAGCTCAGGTCACAATTCATAGAATTTCTTAAAATTAATGTTGAGTGTTTTGCGTGGTCGCATATGGATATGACAGGTATCCCCCCAGAAGTGGTCATGCACAAACTAAGCCTGGATCCTAATATCCCTCCAGTGAGGCAGAAAAAATGCCTTATTGCCGAGGTCAAAAATAAGTTCATCAAAGAAGAGGTAACGCATTTGCTTGATATCGGTTCAATCCGAGAGGTAAAGTATCCTTACTGGCTAGCTAACATAGTATTAGTTCAAAAGAAGAATAATAAATTCTGCATGTGCGTGGACTATAAGGATCCAAATAAGGAATGCCCAAAAGACTCTTTCCCATTGGCAAACATCGATCAAATGATTGATGCGACGGCTGGGCATGGATTAATAAGTTTCCTAGATTCTTACTCCGGGTACAATCAAATCAAGATGAACCCGGAGGATCATGAAAAACCCTTGTTCATAACGAACTTCGGCACGTATTGCTATAATGTGATGCCTTTCAGGCTAAAGAACGCCGGAGCCACTTATCAGCGGCTCGTAAACAAAATGTTTGAGAAAAAAATAGGAAAGACCATGGAAGTTTACATAGATGATATGATAGTTAAGTCTTTGAACGCATGTGATCACTTTAAACATCTGGAAGAAACCTTTGATATCCTAAAGAAGCACAACATGAAGCTTAACCCCAAAAAATGTGCATTCGAAGTCAGCTCTGGTACGTTTGTGGGATTCCTGGTGTCACAAAGGGGGATCGAAGTCAACTCCGATAAAATCAAAGCCATCTAAGACATCCCTCACCAGCTATCAAGCATGAAAGAGGTTCAAAGGTTGACAGGAAGACTGGCTGCTTTAAGCAGATTCATTTCCCAATCTTCGGAAAAATTTCATCACTTATTTTCACTCCTCAAAAAGAAGAACAACTTTTAATGGACTCCAGAATGCCAGCAAGCTCTGAAGGATTTGAAAAGGTATTTGTCAAGCCATCCATTGTTTTCGAAATCGGAGGAAGGCGAACAATTGTTGCTTTACTTGGCGGTCTCGGAGGTAGCAGCAAGTGCCATTTTAATCCGTGAATATGAAGGTATGCAATCTCCTATCTATTATCTTAGTAAGATTTTAACGCGAGTAGAAACGCACTACCCGCATCTGGAAAAATTAGCCCTAACCCTTGTACATGCCGCTTGAAAACTTAGGCCTTATTTTGAATATCATCTGATAGTCGCGGTGACAACCTTCCCCTACGGAATATCCTTTAAAAATCTGAATTTTCAGGTAGGCGGAAGTGGGCAGTCAAAATGAGTGAATTTGACATAGAGTATAAACCTAGGACTGCTATTTAGTCAGAAGTTTTAGCTGACTATGTGGCCGATTTCAGTCCGGGACTGTTACCTTTGGCTACCAAAGAAGCAATGATGGTGTCAAAATTGACATCATGAGTTTGGACTTTTTTCATGGACTAAGCTTCCAATGAGAAAGAGTCTGGGCTCGGCGTAGTGCTAATCATGCCTTCGGGGGAAACCCTAAGGCAGGCCGTAAGAACTGTTCCTCTGACTAACAATGAAACAGAGTATGAAACTTTGATTGCAGGACTTGGGCTGGCCTGGGGGACTAAACTCTGAGGTCATAGAAATCAATTGTGATTCCCAATTGGTAGTCAATCAGGTCTATGGGATCTTCAAAGCTAAAGAGGAATGCATGCAACAATATATAGTGAAAGTCCAAACTCTACTCACACGGTTCAGGGAATGGTCAATTATCTACATCGCTAGAGAGGAAAACGCGGAGGCAGACACACTAGCCAATCTGGGATCATCCACGAAAATGAAGGGATCAGACTCCGGTACGGTCATGCATCTTATGCATTCAGTATTGGACGCTTGGCTATTACGAAGTAAACACAACGAATGTAGTTTGAGACTGGAGAAATGAGATTATTGACTATCTCGAGCACAGAAAATTGCCTGAAGACCTCAAGGCATCTCGGGCATTGTGCACTAAAGCGGCTCGATACAACTTCAAGGGAGGTTAATTGTATAGAAGATCTTTTTAAGGCCCCGTTGGCCCGATGTTTGGGAGCTTTCGAAGCTAACTATGTCATGAGAGAAGTCCACGGTGGGATCTGCGGAAATCACTCAGGCGCAGACTCCTTAGTGTTAAAGCTAATTATAGCGGGATACTGCCCCGGATGGAACAACGCCAAGGCTTATGTTCGGAAATGTGATGAATGTCAATGCCACGCACCGTTGGTACATCAACCGGTAGAACTATTGCACTCGATTTTGTCGCCAATGCCATTCATGAAGTGGGGAATGGATATAGTCAGTTTGCTGCCGCCAGCCCCCGGTAAGATAAGATTTCTTTTGATTTTAACTGACTATTTTTCTAAGTGGATTGAAGCAGGTCCTTATAAGAAAATTAGCGTGCGTGAAGTGGTATATTTCTTATGGGAGAATATAGTTTGCAGATTCGGGATACCAAAGGAGAGTGTGTGCAACAACAGACCATAATTTATAGGCGCTAAGGTCACAAAATTCCTTGAAGACTTGAAAATCAAAAGAATCACATCATCACCTTATCACCCGAGCGCAAACGGTCAAGCAGAATCAACAAACAAGGTGATTATCCAAAATCTCAAAAAGAGATTGGAAGCAGCCAAAGGCAAATGGCCCGAAGAGCTATCAGGAGTACTATGGGCGTATCGAACAACGGCCAAATCAAGAACGGGGGAGACTCCTTTCTCTCTTGTATACAGATCAGAAGCCTTGATCCCGGTGGAAGTAGGAGAACCTACTTTAAGATACTTACGGGCGGACAAAGAAACAAACAACGAAGCATTATTGGGTAAATTGGAGATGCTTGACGAACGCAGGGACTTGGCACATATAAGGATGGCAGCCCAAAAATAGAGAATGGAAAGAAATTACAATTGAAGAGCCAACCTCCGTATTTCAAAGTAGGAGATTTGGTTTTAAGAAAAGTAACTCAAAACACCCGGGAGCTCAATACAGGAAAGCTAAGTCCAACGTGGGAAGGCCCCTATCGGGTTTCAGCTGTCCCTGGGAAAGGGTTATACGAATTGGAAAATCAAGATGGAGTAAAGTTGCCGAGCAACTGGAATGTGGCACACCTTAAAAGATACTATTGATGATGAGCACTGCCTATAATGAAAGTATGTGATGTACTCTTTTTTCCTTCGCCTAGTTTTTGTCCTAATTGGGTTTTTTATGGAAAGGTTTTTAATGAGGAAACAATGGAAAGTATACTATGAAGGAAACATTGCCAGCAGAAATAAGACCTTTAAGCAAAAAGGCATGGAAGCGGAAAACTGCCATGGGACAGTTAGATAATCTTTTGCTCGGTAGCAAAGTTCCTACTGGAAAGTAAAATCTGCTATTGGGCCAAAGGTTAGCCGACCGTTCACGAGTGCAAGTCACTAGGGGGTGGTTAGATAGTCTTTGGCTCTATAACAAAGTTCCTAATTGGAAGTGAAGCTCACTATCGAATCAACGATTATCCAACCATTCATTAGTGGAATCTTCAAAGGAGCAAAACTTCCAGTGTGCAAATGTGCATTTTTCGAATTCGAACACTGGAAGTTTTGCTCCTTTGAAGATTCCACTAATGAATGGTTGGATAATCGTTGATTCGATAGTGAGCTTCACTTCCAATTAGGAACTTTGTTATAGAGCCAAAGACTATCTAACCACCCCCTAGTGACTTGCACTCGTGAACGGTCGGCTAACCTTTGGCCCAATAGCAGATTTTACTTTCCAGTAGGAACTTTGCTACCGAGCAAAAGATTATCTAACTGTCCCATGGCAGTTTTCCGCTTCCATGCCTTTTTGCTTAAAGGTCTTATTTCTGCTGGCAATGTTTCCTTCATAGTATACTTTCCATTGTTTCCTCATTAAAAACCTTTCCATAAAAAACCCAATTAGGACAAAAACTAGGCGAAGGAAAAAAGAGTACATCACATACTTTCATTATAGGCAGTGCTCATCATCAATAGTATCTTTTAAGGNCGTGATGAACATGAGACGTCCTCTTCAAGAGCACCGTAAATATAATAGGGCCCTCTCTTATGTAACCTTCATGATAAAGGGCTGATTACGGATGAACTTATGCCCGGAATCCAAATGCTATCGGGGAAAAATGCACCTGAAGCCTTGCATAATTTGACAAAAAGGAAAAAACCTTGCATAATACTTAAACAAAAAAATACAAAACGTGCCAAGAAGCGCAAGTACAAAAGCATGTAAAAGAAAAGCAAAAGTGAAAAGAAAGTAGAAAGCTAAGCTACTGCATCCCTGAAATCAGGGGAAGAGAGGCATATGCACCCCCAGTAGGCGGATCCGCCGTCGGCTCAAGATCTTAGCCTTCACCATCATCCCCTTCAGATTCTTCTTCAGTTCCCGAGAACTCAGAACCGGAACCAGAAGAGTTAGTAGCATCTGGTTAGACTAGGAGACCCCTTCGGGCAGTTGACTCCATCTCAAGGGCCTTGGCAATTTCGGCATTAAAGTCAATGACGCCCACTTTGGCCTCTTCCAAGGTTTTTCTCCTCATTCTATACATAGAATATATTTTTTCAACAATGAGGGAAGCCACTCAAAACTGAAGTTCTTCCTTAAGCTTGTCAACCTCGATCGAAAGGATATTCCTCTGAGATCTAGCGGCCTCGAGGCTGACATCAAAGTAACAGATAGTGGAGTTATAAACTTTGTTATGCTCTATGACTCTCTATGCCTCTCTTCCGACCAGGCATGCTTCTCCTCAGCAGCAGTAGCCTCTTCAGCTTTGGAGTTCAAGGCTGCCCCTAAATTATTCAATCTTTCGGTAGAGGCAACCTCGCGATTGACAGCAGCAAGAATGACATTCTGGGCCTCAACCCACTTTGCCTTAGCTTACATACCCTTAACACGGCAACCTCTTGGCTGGGGGTCACTACCTCTTGCTCGCTTTGCTGCAACCGAGCCTCCAACTCAACGGCCTCAGCAGCTTGTGCTTCAAGTTCCGGGAGGTGAGTAGCAATTTGATCCCGCTCAGCCAACAATTGATCCCGCTCGGAAGTGAATTTCTCTTTATCAAGGATTAACCTTTGAAGGCCCTCAGAAGCAAGGAAGTTAGCCTATAAAACAGAAGTACAAATTAAAAACCCTGCCATAAAAAGATAGAAGGAACAATAGAGGGAACAAAGATTGTACCGCCGTCGCGTTGTGCATGGCATTGTTTACCATACTCTCTCTCTCTCTCTCTCTCTCTCTCTCGAGAGAGAGAGAGAGAGAGAGAGAGAGACTGTATTTTATTTTTATCCTTCTCTGAAACAGAGGCTTCAGGTTATTAGCAAGTTCCACCGGCCGGGACAACAGATGGCACCCGGTAGAAATCAAAAGGGAAACACTCATCCTCTGAGGATCTTCGGAAGGGGCAAAGTAATTATGTCCCAAATTCCCATGAACTAGGGACATCCTCCTCTCGGATGACTAAGGATGATTGAGATGATGTAGCAGTTGCTGGTGACGAAGGCAAAGTTGGCAAAGAGGGAGATGAAGCTGATGGCTTTGTATATTGAGAAACAGTTGCAGCAAAAGTAGTGCTAGTTGTTGGTTTCTCATCAACCGAAGACTAAAGAGACCTAGTACCTAGCCTCACGGCACTGAGAACGGAAACTGGGAATCGGAAGCGATAGTTGGCATCTTCCACTATATCACATCCCCCCAGAGCGCATGGACATCATCCTCGGTTGGTGTAACTAGCTCAACAGATTGAGCATTTTGTTGAGCTGATGAAGGTCGTTGTCTTTTATGTAGAGAAGCCCTCTCATCACTGGATCCTCCATCATTATCGATCATCACAGTGTTTGCAGCTAGCTCGGGTGCGACGTTCTTTGCCTTTTTATTTTTTCCCTCGGCCGCAGAGGAACGTCATTTTTTTGTTGATTGTTCTCTAGCCGGGGACTCCGAAAGGAAGCACTTGCACCGGAAGTTGGATCGACAACACCCGTTCGGGTGAAAGCCTCCTGCAGCAACCTAGCTGCATCAGCAGGATCAACCAAAACGTCCTCTTCGGTGATGGTAACAGAGCCCTGCGGAAATCCTGAATTCAACAGGAAAGAAAAGTTAAGCAGTTTTCCTATACGTAAGGTAAAAGCAAGATAAGTTCAACCTTCCATGATTTTTGGCCTTCCACCCGTATTTAAGGGCCAGTTCTTTCCACCGGCGGGTCTCAGGTTAGTGACGTCCAAAATCTTCTGGACCCAATTGTCCAAGCCTTCAACCCTTGGTGGTGTCCACGAAGTTACTGAAATAATGAACGAAGAAGGATCAGTAATAACATGGGACAATCTATAACTAGAAGAAAAGACAGACGCTAAACTTACGAGTACGGTTCTATGATTCAGGAAATGATGGAGTTGTGGCCGGGATGATGTCCCTGGTGGCAACTACAATGAACCGCTCAATCCATCCCTGGTGACCACGTCTGAAGTTTATCATTCCCCTACAAAAAAACTTAGGGGAATATAGGTTCATCAATCGAGCCAAGGATAGCTCTTCCCCTGTCTCCTGGCATAGACGCCGAAGACAGGCAATCATCCGCTACACAGAAGGGCTCACTTGTGCCAAGCAGATTTGGTAACGGAAACAAAACTCCAAGATAATAGAGTCAAGTCCCCCAATCAATGAGAACGGTCCCAAAGTGAATGGGTACATGTAAACATACGTAAACCCCTTCTTGGAGAAGGTTACCCGCTCCTCTAGATCAAGAGAGATGATATTCAAATCATGAGAACTACAATCTTCCTTCACAGCGGGGATGCTAGAAGGACGGATGAAAGAAGGATATACACCAACAGCCCGTGTGCGTGGGTTAGCAAATTGAAGTCCTTAGTTGTAGTAAGCCTTCTAGGGATAATGGTGCTCACCGTAGGAGGAGCGATTTCATCAATACTTTATTTGTTCTTTGAAAAACTAGAGTTTTTGGAAGAAGAAGCCATAGTTAACAAAGGGAAGTAGGGTTTTCTCTGAAGAAGAAAGATTAAAAGAAGTTGAAACAAAGCGTGAGTTAAGTAAAGAGAGTTTGAGAGAGTTTAGAAAAATATGAAGTGTAAAAGAAGAAGGTTGAAGCGTATAAGTAAAGGAATAGGCGGCTAAAATTGTGGCCATAATTACCTCGAGAACCGGCAAAGTGTTGATGAATCGTAGGATGACACGTGTTTGGGGCATTAAATGCGGAGAGACGTGCATCTAATCAAGTGTCAGAAATGTTTTAGAGGGGGTCGGAGAATTTCCCGCCAAGAAAGATATTGTTATCTTCACCAACTTCCCGGTGACACAAGGATGTGCCACCGGAAAGCAGGGGGACTATCTGTATAAGGTAAAATATATTCATATTAAATGCTCGCATAATAAAGCGGCACGTAGAGCCGAAAGTAGATGAAAAGCGAGACGAATGGCAATCAAGTCCGAGGACAGCAATCTTGTTTGTTCCCGAAAGGAATATTGCTCATAAAGACAAAGTAAATATCTGTAACCCGGTAACATTTAATGAAGAATATTCTATAGCATTAAGTACCTAGCCCGTTATAGAGAGTATGACATTCATAGCCTGCCATTACACATTTTTCAATGGCTCCATAATTGTCATTTAAGAGGGGCTTGATCCTAGGACCTTGTTCCCTAGGAGCAACTATAAATAATGAGTTCAACAACCATTTTAAGGGGACGGATTTTCTGATAAACTTATGCTATATACTGTTCAAAAGCTAAATAATATTTTATCTCCTTGCTTATTAATATCGTTACTACTGCTTCCGAAAGCTTTGCTCCCAGAGCCAGGATTTCTATTGTCTTATCTCGATATCAACGCAAAGTCTTATATTCTTGTTTGATTTATTTATCATTTTGGGATCAAATAGATTTAATTATCTATAAATCACGTATAAATTCAACTGTACCGTTTTACGGGTTACCAATGATGTTTTTAGAATTTGTTAAATTTTCTTACCTGTACTTGGCTAAGTTTTAGGGCGAGTAATAGTAACATGAGTTCATTCTAAAGGCTTTTGCACCAATTTTGTCATCTTTTTCCTCGACCATTGCCTTTTTTCTTTTTGTTCTTTTCTTCCACCCTTCTAGTTGCCAATTCCACAACCTTTTAACCTTTTTGTTGTACATTATTATACATTCGAAAAATTATACGAAGAATCACCAATATTCTACACACAGATTAACGTGCTTCTCAAATTTTACGATTTTTGGTTCTTTTTGGGAAAATATGAAGCATCCGGTTTCAAAATCAAAAAATTTCTGTTAAGCACTTAAATTAATAATAGCTTTGATTCATAATGGCTAAACGATATTTAGCATGAGTCCACCGGTCGACAATAATAGCTTTGATTCATAATGGCTAAACGATATTGAGCATGAGTTCATCGGTCGACAAACGGCTGCTATCTACGAATATTTTTATTATTGGTCGGTCAACTTGTTACGATTGATCACACATAAATAGGTAAGATAGGCTTGGAGAGGTTATCTAAATCGCTCTCAATATAATGCAAGAGTGATTTCGTCTAATATTTATGCATATCCTTTAAGAAAATATTTAACAATCTTAATAAGAATATTTGTCAAAATTGTTCTTTATCACTATTACTATTAGAATATTAATAGTAAATTTGGAAAAAAGGTATCCGCATAAATGTTTTTTTATTTTTATTTTTTACTAAAACATCAAGTAATTTTGTGTACGGTCGAAATAGATTTCGATTTTAGCACGACCGATCGAGTTCGAACGATGGCCTATCGAAGTAAGACCCCGAAGGTGCAACAAATTAAATCTTGAATCCGGTCAGGCCGACCCGTGCCAAGATCATTATCAAGCTCGAGTGGAAATTGACACAGAGTAGATATACCATGCTGATAATCTAGAGACCAGCCAACACTGTCCTCGACCTCGAATCAATTCGAGGGCTCGGACCAAGATCGGGCTCGAATTAAGATCCCGAGCTCAAACTGAAATCAAAATCGAGCTCAAACCAAAGTCGGGGTCTCTCAGCAAGATCGAGCTCACAGACAAAAGCCGTTGCAGTCCCACTAGAGAGAATTTTGGCAGAAATTATGAAAAAGCTGGCTTATCATGGGTCTCCTACTGAATGTTTATTTTATTATGCTTGAAGCCAATTCCCTCCACTATAAAAGGGCTTGGTTACCATTTCTTAAGGATCAGTTTTTTCTCCAAAGCTCACATTGTAGTAAGAAGCAATATATTTCTTTATAGCAAAACATCTCTCTTTCAGTTTACTTAGATTGATTCTGCTTGTGGAATTCTAAGATTCATTTGTTCCGGACAACCTTGTCTATCTCATATTTTCTCCAATTTATATTCACATTCGTATTTATCATTATATTTTTTGTATTAGGTTACATCACATATCCTTGGAACTACGTATAAATTTAACTATATCCATTTTTTCGGGTAAACAGTTTGGCGCCCACCGTGGGGCCGAGGATAACAGTGGTTATTTGATACAAATCTAAAAAAATACTACGAACAACCATCAATCAAATGGCTTCACCAATCGATAACGAAGCCGGCCTTCAAGATGAAACCAATAACTTGGCACCCGTGGCCGGAAGGCCAATTGGCAATGGCACTAAGATTCGAGCCGAAATACCATTGGATATCAACTCACAAATAGCTTTGGAGGTAAATCAGCATTCCGAACAGGAAAAAAACATTCAGGGCGGAGCTCGATCCGTATCCCGAGACACACAAAATACGGGGGAAATCGGGACCAGCCTGCGTATGATCTTCGAGATGCTACAAGCCCAACAAGTAGTGATAGCTCAACTACAGAGCCAAACTCGCGCACAAAACAGGCCGGAGTCCAATCCACTTCGAGAAGCTACCCTCTGAACAGAGCCCGCCATAGTGAAATCTAAGGAAGAAGAATCGGGGACTACTCCCGGAATTACCAAGTTGCTTGAGGAACTTACAAAACGAGTCGAAGCCAACAACAAGAGGGTGGAAACGTACAATGCCAGGATCGATCAAATCTCGGGGGCTCCACCAGTGATAAAGGGTCTTGATTCGAAAAAATTCATACAAAAGCCTTTTCTGTCGAGTGCAGCACCGAAGCCAATCCCCAAAAAATTCCGTATGCCCGAAATTTCCAAATATAACGGTACGACCGATCCCAACGAATATGTCACCTCTTACAAGTGTGCCATAAAAGGCAATGATTTGGAGGACGATGAGATTGAATCCGTGTTATTGAAAAAATTCGGGGAGACCCTCTCGAAGGGAGCAATGATCTGGTACCACAATTTACCGCCGAATTCCATTGACTCTTTTGCCATGTTAGCAGATTCGTTCGTAAAGGACATGCTATGCCATAAAGGTTGCAACAAGAAAATTAGACCTCTTCAAAGTAAAACAAAGGGAGAATGAAATACTGAGGGAATTTTTATCCAGATTTCAAATGGAACGCATGGAATTACCCCCGGTCACAGACGATTGGGCCGTACAAGCTTTCACCCAAGGGTTGAACCAGTAAGTTCTACAGCATAACATCGGCTGAAACAAAATTTGATCGAGTATCCAGCGATAACCTGGGCAGACGTACACAACCGATATCAATCAAAGATTAGGGTCGAGGATGATCAGTTGGGGGCTCCGTACGGATCCTTCATCAGAACAGGACAGTTACTAAAACCAAAAGGAGACCGACATGGAGAAAAGGTCAAACCGAGACCGATATCGATCGTATGTCACAGATCGGGTGAACAACGATTCAGCATGCAATGCAGTTCAAAACAATCAAAGGATTGATCGAGGACAAAATTCTCGGGGGCTGATGAGTAAAAGCGGCTTTGATAAATATGCCGATCCTACAGAAGTACCTCGATTGTCGGAATACAACTTCAACGTCGGTGCATCTGCTATCGTGTCATCCATCGGACACATCGAAGGCACTAAATGGCCTCGACCTATGCAGACCGACCCTGCCCAAAGGAATCCCAATCAAATGTGCGAATATCATGGCACCCATGGTCATAGGACGGAAGATTGCAGGCAATTAAGAGAGGAAATAGCCCGCTTATTTAACAAAGGGCACCTTTGGAAATTTCTGAGTGATAGGGCGAAGAATCATTTCAAGAGTAAGGTCTTCGGCAAGAGAAACGAGCTAGAGGAACCGCAACACGTCATTCACATGATTATCGGCGACGTTGATACCCCGCAGGGACCAGTGCTTAAACGCACTAAAACATCTATTGTGAGGGAAAAGCAATCTCGAACTCAAGATTACATACCCACAGGGACTTTGTATTTCAATGATGAAGATGCAGAAGGAATCACCCAATCCATAACGATGCACTGGTAATATCCGTACTCGTGGATAAAATTAAAATTAAACGTGTGCTAATTGATCCAGGTAGCTCGGCCAATATCATCAGATCGAGGGTCATAGAACAGCTC
>AWOL01S0060523.1:4050-22318 GCA_000715115.1 Nicotiana otophora
AAAAAAATAACTATTATGTGTTACTAATAGAATTCTCCCATAAGAATATTTTAATCGATAATATGTTTGTCAATTTTTTATATTTTTATTAAATATATATTTACTTATCAAATATTTAACAAAGTAAGATTGAAATAATATTTAAGTAACAAAAAAATCGAAACCTGAAAAACCCGACAAAACCGAACCAATCCAAACCGATATAGTTGGTTTGGTTTGGTTTTTATAAAAATCGAACCAACCCGGTCCATGTACACCCCTAATTCTAGCATATTACTCGGACAGATAAGTATTAAACTTTTCCAATGATAAGCAACATAAACAATAATTTATACCATTGGCGGTCTCATCAAAAACATAGTTGATTCGGAAAAGGGTCAAAAATACTCTTTTACTGTACGAGAAGGATCATATGTACCCTCCGTTACACTATCCGTCCACCAGAGCCCCTAACGTTATAAAATTGATATAAAAATACCCTTTCCTCGTTAGAGCCTCCACCATGTCCAACCTCACCCAATGTGGCATGACATTTTGATGAGGTAGACGCCGCATTAAAATGCCACTTCACCACTCCAACCCCATTTTACCCATCCTTCGTTTTACATCTTTTTCTTTCTTCTACACTCCAAATCAATGTTAAACCTAACTATTTCTAGTGACAATTTAAGCTCCTTCCACCAGGCACCATTGCGAATCCCAGGAGTTATAGTGATAGAGCTCGAATTTCTCAGTTATCAAATTAGTAGATGCTCTCAGTTCAATCAATATAGTAAACAAATTGTAGCTCAAGCAGACAATTCCAATTTCAAACCCAAATGAGGTTTCAAGTTATGTGTAATTCCCATATTGCCAATCACGTCTTCAACTTTTAGGGTGCGTTTGGTAAAAGAAAAATATTTTTTAGGGCCCGTTTGGCCATAAAAGATACTTCACTTTTTTTCGAATTTTTTTTACTTTTTTCCGAAATCCGTGTTCGACATGAAATTTTTAATTTTTACTTGAAGATGAATTTAATNAGAAGGATCATATGTACCCTCCGTTATACTATCCGTCCACCAGAACCCCTAACGTTATAAAATTGATATAAAATACCCTTCCCTCGTTAGAGCCTCCACCATGTCCAACCTCACCCAATGTGGCATGACATTTTGATGAGGTAGACGCCGCATTAAAATGCCACTTCACCACTCCAACCCCATTTTACCCATCCTTCGTTTTACATCTTTTTCTTTCTTCTACACTCCAAATCAATGTTAAACCTAACTATTTCTAGTGACAATTTAAGCTCCTTCCACCAGGCACCATTGCGAATCCCAGGAGTTATAGTGATAGAGCTCGAATTTCTCAGTTATCAAATTAGTAGATGCTCTCAGTTCAATCAATATAGTAAACAAATTGTAGCTCAAGCAGACAATTCCAATTTCAAACCCAAATGAGGTTTCAAGTTATGTGTAATTCCCATATTGCCAATCACGTTTTCAACTTTTAGGGTGCGTTTGGTACAAAGAAAAATATTTTTTAGGGCCCGTTTGGCCATAAAAGATACTTCACTTTTTTTCGAATTTTTTTTACTTTTTTCCGAAATCCGTGTTCGACATGAAATTTTTAATTTTTACTTGAAGATGAATTTAATGTTTTGAAATTTTGAAAAACTCTAAAAAGTTATTTTTCAAAACTTTCACTTCAGATCACTCTCAAAAATACAAAAACAGTCCAAAATTGTATTCATGTCCAAACACAACTCNCTTCAACTTTTAGGGTGCGTTTGGTAAAAGAAAAATATTTTTTAGGGCCCGTTTGGCCATAAAAGATACTTCACTTTTTTTCGAATTTTTTTTACTTTTTTCCGAAATCCGTGTTCGACATGAAATTTTTAATTTTTACTTGAAGATGAATTTAATATTTTGAAATTTTGAAAAACTCTAAAAAGTTATTTTTTAAAACTTTTACTTCAGATCACTCTCAAAAATACAAAAACAGTCCAAAATTGTATTCATGTCCAAACACAACTCTAATTTTCAAATACCATTTTCACTTGAATTTTTTTTCACTTTTTCCCGAATTTTTACAATTCTTATGTCGAAATGCCCACTTAATGATATATTTCAAAACTCATTTTCACAACATTCGCCACCCGATTTCCAGTCCCACGAACTCTATTAAAACATTATAGGTGCCACTTTATGTTGGTTGTGTGGGTACATAACCAACAGGGACATGGGAGGCAAATTGGACTTGAAATTGGCTCTAGAAACGCCATTGTTTCCAGGAAGCCTACAAACTATGCACCGATAGTGTGTGAGTTATTCTTTTTTTGTCTTTGCCTTGTAAATGTTTGGCATTCGTTTCCTGAGGTATCATTTCACTTCTTCCTTACTGTTCGATTTCGACCTTTCGTATCCAAGATCTGATACGTTCTCCTTGGCATCCCTTCACCATCTTTCGATTCAACTAGCTGTACAGATGGCGATTCAAAAAATTCCTATAAATACACTCTTAAACCCTAGAGTCCCCTCCAAACCAAATGGCGATGAGCAGTGTTGAGAAACTACCCCAAGAGATCATATTTGACATAATTACCCGTCTGCCTGCAAAGTCCGTAGGTCAATTCAGGTGCGTATCAAAGCACTGTTGCAATTTTCTTTCAGACCCGCAATTCATCAAAGCTCACCTCAATTTTCATGCCCACAAACATCAAGAAAACCTCATTTGTATCTCTGATTCTCAGGCTCTTCATACTATCACGTTTAACCACGACCCCCAAAATGGAATCGATGCCATTCCAAGATAACTTAATTTTCAGGGGATCTCAGTTGTTCTTGGTCTTGGTACTGAATGATGAAGATATTATATTTTTAATCAACCCCACTACCTTAGAGTACCGTAGAATTCCAAACTCTCCTCTCGCTCTTCCTAAGTCTGGTACCTCTAGCACGTATGCTCTAGGCTATGATTCTGCTAGTGACGATTATAAGGTGGTTACTCTTTCTTATTATAAGAATGAAATATCCTGTACTTTTGTGGATGTTTACTCTGTGAGAATGGGTTTATGGAGGCCACTTGAGAGCTTATGTACTGATGGTACAATTCCTAGTCACGGTTTTGCGGTTTTGGTAAATGGGGCTTTGCATTGGTTGGCTGGCAAATCTTTTGCATCTGCAATTGTTGCTTTTGATTTAAGTGATGAGAAACTCTTTGAGGTGCCAATGCTTATTGATGACAATCATTATCCATGTCATGATTTTGTGGGTCTTAGAGGGTGCCTTTGTCTGGTGGCTAAAAATAAACTAATAGCAAACAAAGATGATGTTTGGATCATGAAAGAATATGGGGTTGCAGAGTCTCGGACCAAATTTAGTGTTACAAGACAAAATTCAGCTTTCACGTCCTTGTGCTTAATAAGTGATGATGATATTGTATTTGATGTGTGTGGAGAAGAGAAGTTGATTGTCTACAATAAGAAAGAGGAACAATGGAGAAATTTGAATGTTGATGGAATAATTGCCAAGTTTACAAGGGTTAGAACTTTCATGGAGAGTCTTGTCTCTCCTATGTTTGGCCTTGATCCAATATTCTGAGATGATGTTGTTTTCAGGTATTACATCATATTTTCATAATTTCTTATTCATTTTTAGTTTATGTTTTTTATTAGGTCCTCATATTTGGTTCAATAAAATAAACTCATATTCTATGAAAGGTAATTCTTTTGTTCTCATAGAATTGTGCGACCGGTAATTCTCTCGTCCTCATAGAGTTTGTGATGGTAATTCTTCAATCCTGAAGAAGATATATTGCATTACATGAAAAGGAAAAAACTTGGATTCGTCGCTTGCATTAATTCAACATCATAAAATGCTAGTGCTTTAAGGGAAAAATAGTTACATTTTGGGCATACACTGTCTTGAAAGGAATAGTCTGCAGACCTTTTGACTCTTCTTTGACTCATGAGTTAACCTCACAATGAACTTAATGTAGTATTATGGCCACTTCTGTGCATACTGTTTTGAAGCAATCTGATGGTAGAAGTCTTATCTAGCTGCTCTATATACAGAGATAACATTTACGTTACTCCCTGCTTGATTGTGTAATTGTCAGAATCTATGATTACAAAGACTAAAGGTCAATGTTGGCTAGAACTATATCTTAAGAAGCAGATACCTGCTAGTTAATATTTTAACATATTTTCTATCTTATACTAAGATAACTAAATTTCGAAGCTCTTTTTAAAAACTCTTGATGCATAAATATGTCGTTATTTTCTGGTTCATTTATCGCCTATGATAGGATGGTTTATCACTGATTGTCTTGTTTTTCCTGTAAATTGTTCATAAGCCACTCTATTTTATTTGCATAGCAAAACTGTGGTTGCAACTTTGACAAATAACAGTTTCAGCAGTATTATGAAGGCTACACCTTTAGCCAAATCCATTGCTTTTAATGAATGTTGCTGGCTTTCATATTTATTCTTCTGAAGTTGCTATCATGTTACAATATATAGTCTACAGACGTGTTGAGGGTACAGGTTAGCACATGCATTTATCTGTTAAGTATAATGCCATATAATCCATTTAACACTTGTTCTATGCCTTGTGCAGGGAACTTGGACAATCTATGGAATTGATTGTTAGAGAACTTGGACAGAGTCATTGAGCCCTGGATCTCACTATATTTTAGTTCCAGGAGTGTTACTCTTTAATTATGATGTTATAAAATGGATGCTATTTTAGATCCTAAGAAGATCACTATCGTAGAAGGAGAGTTTTTGAAGTAGACTTGCATTTGTGATTTGTATACTGTGTAGTATACAATGAACAACAGTATAGCACCGTAAGGAGAAACCGGTTCCCGATGTAGTTGATTGTTCACTTCTCAATTGAGTTTCTTAATATCAGATGATAGATGATCTCAGTAACTATGTATGCACATTTAGCAGGATATTTTACATCAAGTTTTCCCATTTTATGAAACCAAGGATATTATCCTTTGAATTGCTGTAAACAGATTTTTAGCTTTGCAATGTTTTAGCATGATTCAAAAGATTGCAAACTATTGAGTGAAAAGGTAAAGTTCTCTTGCAAAAGGCTCAAAGCAATACAAACAAAAAAAGAACGTGAAAACTCAAAAATGTGAGCGTGTTATGAATACATGAAATTGTGCACAATTGGTGCTCCTTTGCAAATAACTTGAAAGTAGTTTTCTGAAGAGGTTTGCAATCTTACAAGCTTTCAGGAGAAATTTGCAATGAAGGGGTTTGCAATCAAGCAAGTAGCTTGTAAACAATTTCCCGAAGAGGCTTGCAATGCTGCAATTAGCATTGCAGCAGCTTGCAAGCAACTTCTTTTTTCTCTTACTAGGGAGCTAAATCAATTCATTTTGTACATCAGTTTGAACACCCACAAGTGGGGTCTGAATGCAATACGAGGACTTCCAAGGGGGTCACCGATTATAGTATACTCTCGCCCAAGCACACTTAACTTTGACATTGTGATGAGACAGTTGTGCTTGCTTCTCTTATTTGTGTTTCTGGCTGGGAAAATGATACAAATTCCTTAAGCGAGACACCTATGCTTTCCACTTTTTAAATTCAAACACACTTTCTATTGCGTCTAGTTCTTCTCAGATTCAAGATCCAACTTTTCTGCATACGTCGCCAATGGAGAATGAAATCGAAATCAAGACAGCCATCACCGATGCTAGCACGTTGGTTCTTGCAATGGCTTTGGTTTTGGTGGTGAATGACCAAGATTTTACTTGTAATTCAAGAAAATAACTTTTACCAACTTGCTAGTTTTACCATTGCATGGAAAAAAGGATATGATCCTATTACATGATAACAAGATTTTTATGCTTTCCTGCTATTGTATAACACAGATGACGAAATGAAGCGGGTATTACATACACTTCCATTGATATTACTCTTCAAAAATGGATTCTTGGAGTTGGCTTGAGGGTTCTTGATATGATGATGTTGGTAACTTTAGTTCAGAAGCAATACAACACAGCTCAAGAGCTTCAATGGCAGCTCAGGGATAATGCAGAAACTAAGCAACAAGCCTGAGAGAAATGAACAAAAATAGCATAATGTATTGATATTCTACTGTAAAGAGTACACTTTCTTATTCATACAATTGAAACTCACCTAACTGCTGCTATTGTAAGCTGCTAACATGCGCTGCCATTGCTATTTTCTCAGCAGCATATAACTTTCTTACATGCACCCCTGGTCCCGAGACCAGTCCCCACATTTGTGCTACATTCTCCTGTAACTTGCACTCCAAAAGATAACTAGTATACCCCTTGAAAACTACCAAATAGGACCATAAACTTCTTTCTAAGCCAAGTGGATAGTTATTCTCTCATCAAAATAGACTGTAATTGAGGGTGAACCAACTATGATATAGTTGGAAAAAGATTCTGAACTCACTAACATTACATAAATGAAACAGAATGCATGATAATACTTTCAGAACCTAGAGGTCAAAACTAAATAACATGCTATTTATGTGCAACTAACAAAGTGGAACAGAGCCCATCGGCGATGCTTCTATCACTTTCCCAAAGAAATGCAGTAGGGCCTGAGTTCTATTAGCTCGATGAAACCGCCAATCAATCAATTACTTGCAACCTTAATCCAGAGTTCCAGACTAGCTGGAGTGCTATATGAACTCTCTGTATCCAGTCTGCTCTGTTTGCACGGTTTCACCCATTTCTCAAGTTCAATAAAACTATACAAGAACAAAAAGCAAAAGGCTAAAACTTAAAAAAGAAAAACATGGCATCTTGTTCTTAGAAGTGTACAAGATAGCTACTAAACCAACACAAATCTTTTGAATAATACTATTCAAATCTAGGTGAATATTCTCATAGCAAGATTTCAAATACCATCCAGTAGGCTATTATAGATATCTAAGCTTCACATTTCCAACCGGGACATTGGGTTGGAACCAACCAAATGAATCTTAGTGATAGATACTTTTCAAACTGTGAAACCCCTAATAAATTTCTCAATAATTTGTAAAATACCTTTACTAATAGAGGAGCCCTGCATGAAGTCCTCGTAAGTTGGCCATGTCAAGTTTGGCTGTCTGACTTTGCTATCGTTTGACAGGATATGCAGAGTGCATAAAAATTAGCAGCATAATTACTCCTCCAAGAAAAAGAAAAAATTAAGATTAGCAGCATATGAGACACTCATTAACAGTGCGCTAGATGGTATTCCAACAAATATGATGTCTCTCTATTTCCCATTCCTGTGAAGATCACTACACAACCTTGACAGACTGAGGTTACTGTGGGAAGAAAATGCTGATAAAAGGAAGCTACATCTGATTAAGTGATCAACAGTGATGAGACAGAAAATATATGCAGGACTTGGAGTGAAACTTTAGGCTCCATAACAAAAGCTTTTTTTGTTCAAATGGTTCTGGAGGTTCAACAATGGCAAACAATGTTATTAAAAAGCCATCTCTTCATTGCTTAAAGAGCTGAAACGATGCGAAGGGAGGCATTATCGCTTCATTGCAATGCAAAGTGATCCAAAAGAACATCGGCAGTCCTTTCAATCTCAACTTTAAGAGTTGTATCTATATTAGCATTGGTGCATATCAAAGTTGAAATTAGGTATTTAATTACCTTTTAATTAATATAGTACTAAATTCATGTATGTTTGACAGTTCTAAATTTTTCATAAATTGCGATATTCGCTTCTCACTTTTCCCTTTTAAAAACACTGATGGCAAAGAGGAACTACGGCAAAGACTGCAGCACTGCTTTAATGCAACTAACTGTCATCTCCATTTCAGAAGAAACCTTCAAGATTGGGAACTAGAGAGTGCAAGCACGCTCATAACTAAGTTTGGACAGTATAGTGTTAACAAGGGACAGATCTGATTCTTTGGTATGGATGGCTAAGAAAAAAAGAATTTCCTCAGTCTAATCTTAGTAAACACGCAGTAGCATATCGACAAATGTCATTATTGTTACGCTGACCATCAGGTCGTGAGGCTTTCCCAAGGGATGTTTTCAATTTACATTCGTGTCTCTTAGAAAGAGCGGCTAAACGATGGGACCAAACAGGCACATGTAGCTTGACCGCCTTACCCGTCACTGAAACACAAGCGGGAGACGTGTCGGCCTTTATTCCCACCAATGTGATCCCCGAACAGATACACACTAACCCCCCTGAAATAAGGTAAAAGCCTTCTTTCCAACCCTTTGTACGAGACTCTATTAGCTGATTAGCTATCTAAAGCAGTAGAGGAAGGAAGCAACAATGGCCCAGGAAGCTGATATGAAGAACTTATGTCCCAAAAAAGTGGCTATCTTTGGATGGCTAGCAATTAATGAAGCTTGACTTGATCTATTTGTCTACAGAACTTAAATTCTTGGTGTAAAAGGAAACCTGTACAGGAAATAGAAGATATATTGGAATTCATGAATTTCTTATGGACTTAGAGGGGATGAAATACATAACACTTTTGGTAACATGATAGGTACCAACTTGGTCCTATTGACATCAATGAATTTACTTTTCACCAATCAAAAAAATATCTCCAGTACTACCTTCACTCTGCGCAGAAACACATTTTTGGTTTAAAGCTCCAGCATGATAGAAACTTAATGTGGCAGTATTAATAATTAACCAAGAATGTTCATCGCAAGAACTATGCGCAGCAATAAGAATCCATCCTTCAGCGGCGTCCAATACAAAATGAGAATAGCAAAGAATATAACCTCAACGAAGGAAGAATGCACCAAAGCAGATGCCTCCAAATCACAACGGCAACCAAAAATGAACAAGGAGAACATACAATATGAATTCAATTATGCCTTCCATTGAAATTTATATAACTTAAAAAGATTATGTCACAAGAACACTATGACAAATGAAGGAATACAATAACCAGTGTTCTAACACAGGCGTAAATAACAAGTACATCGTGGCACATATCGTGAATAAGTGGTACAAAAATTTAAGGTAAAAGAGCATCCTAATCTCGACTTTAATGCATCCCTTTCTTGTGCATTCAAGAAGATGACGGTACCTTGACAGCTTTAAATGGTGGGTGAAGTAACCCAAGCTCATCATTCACTTCAAGCGGATTGCTTGTTTCGTTCCGTGTTCTCTTCACTCTCCTACTACCAAGTGATTTATGAGTGAATCCATACATCTGAAGGATCTGGTTGTCGCCAAAGTTGAATGCACGATCCATTTGCTTCAAACACCTCTCTACTGAATAATCTCCAAACTTTGCACAAGGCTTGCAACCCACAAAGTGAGTAACAAGTGGCCACCTATGATCACCAAGACCCGGGTGGTAATTCTCAATCATCTCTTCATATTTATCCACCAAAATACCCCAGTAACCGTGCAAGTAATAAGCACTCTCAAGATATACCTTATCACCCCATTTCTCCTTCTGAGTAGCCAATATATATACCATTGCAGACTGATCATCAGCTTCAAAAACTGGTCTACCTTTAAGCTCCCGAGTAAGAACTGCCCCGGCTTCATCCCTAGTCTTTCCCTTTGGTCCCATAGGTGCCAAAGTATCAAGCAAATCTAAAGCAAATTGAGTATTCCTCAATAAGAAACTACCAGTATTCAAACCAATCCAATTCTTCTCATTATAAACCATATCATTCCATCCATGCATAACAAGATCAACATCTTTATACCTTTCCCAAGGCAGCTCAAAAGCCATATCAGTAAACATAGCATCACTATCCATCCACCAAATAAACTCAACCTCAGGATGTGAAAGCAAAAGCTTCCTAAGCAAAGGCAATTTAGCCCAAAACCCAGACATTTCAGCATCAAGCAAAGCCATATTGTAAAAAATCTCAATCCCATGAAGCCTACAATAATCGATCTTGTTCTTTATTGACTTCAACAAGTAATGATCGCCAATTGGATTTTCACATGGTTTAGGTGATGAACCAGTAACCAACAAAACCCTAGGCTTATTTGGTCCTACAAAATTAGGAAAATTAAGATTCTTTTTCAACCACTCAGCTCTTTGCTCATCCCAATCTGATATTTTAGGACCAAGACTATAAGGTTCATTTGGATCTCTCTTAAACTCAGGCTCACCATCATCTTCATCAACTAAAATCTTCTTTAAATCAAAAGTAGCATAATTATTACTATCTGATGACGTAGCACCACCACCACCCTCAGTTGCAGTATCTACCTGCTGTGCTTCCTCAAGAACCCGTCTGGGCTCCACGCGCTTTCGAACATAGCTAAATGTGTCACGAATTTCCTTCAAATCTTGACCAGGTGTACCAAATTTTCCAGCACCCAAATTGCCTCTAAGGACAACAATGGTAAGAAACAAACATAAAAATGTAAGCTTTCCATTTCTTACAATTCTCCTAACTTGCCATGCTCTACGAGCACTCAAGAACCGATCTAGCATTTTATTTTTATTAAATACCCAGAAGCTGAAATGGAATCAAAATCAAATCTTGATGGTGAAAAAGGGATAAAAATCAAATCTTGGAAAGTTTTTACAAGGAAATTGATACAGAAATGGAAAGTTTGGTTCTTGATTTCATTTGGGTAATGTAATTTGGGAAATTGGGTGTATAAAAATGGAGATTTAGACTAGATCTGAGGTGGGTTTATGAGGGGAAAAAAGGTGTCGGTGGATGTAAGAAAAATGGAGATGGAGATGAAAAAAATGAGAGGAAAGAATGTACTGTTGTATGCTTTATGATTCCGACAAGATTTAAAATATTTTATTTAAGTTAGATTATTTTAATCATTTAATGAAATGATTTATTAATTAATTACAGTCTGGATGATACTACGCGTAGTGGGAGGTAGTGCTATGCTGTTTCCTTTTTTCCATTTTATTTTCCAATTTTAGAAGTTGTTTGACTAAGCTTATAAGCCGGTCAAAATAGCTTATAAGTATTTTTCGGTTTATCTATGCATTTGATAAAGTTAAAAGTGTTTATAAATCAAAAATAAGCCAAAAGCCATAAACTGGTCACCCCCGGCTTATGAATTTTTAGCTTATAAGCACTTTAAGTTTGATCAAAATTTTTACTATTTTATCCCTAAAATATTCCTTTTTAAAACAAAACTCCTACATCGATACTCAGTGTCTCACGTATTTTTTCAACCTAAAACCCACGTCTCTTCAAGTCTGCAATTCCCATTGACTGTTTGAGGTAAGCAAATTCTCTATTCCTTCGTATATTTGTATTTATGTGATTTTATAGTAATCTTTGAACTGTATGTAATAAATTAGGACATATCAAATTTTTGGTGTATTGGTTTCAAAGTGTTGTGGTGATGAAGACAGTGTTTCTCTTCAAATATATTATCCTATTTATGTTTACTTTTTTACTGAGAAACTTTTGTCAATTTATTAATTATTATAACTTATGATTATATGTTTATCATAAAATAAATTATATTTATCATAAATATTATCTTATTTAATTACAATTGTATTTAAAATAAAATAATAAATAGAATATTTTGTATTTGAATCAATCTGGAATCTAAAATTTTGAAGAAATTACACACTTATAAGTGTAAACAGCTCTAAGGTTATTTAAGTCATTTTAACAGAAAAAACAGATTATCAGTACTTTTTTATCAAATACTGCAGCAGTTTATTATCAATTTCATCACTTGTAACCAAACACGTAACTGCTTATTTATTAAATCAATTTCAGCACTTAAAATGCTTTTCAACACCTAATACTTATCAGCTACTTCAAATCAGCTAATCCAAACGGACTCTTAATCTTAGGCAGGTAGACGGCAAGTTCTAGTGAAAGGTCCATATATATATATATATATATATATATATATGTGTGTGTGTGTAATAATATATTTGTCTTTCCAAGCTTATGACACATTGCCATTTAAACTCTGCATTAATACTATTGTTTAATTATGTGAAGATTATATTAGCAAAACATAGCTTTATATCGAACATTGAATAAGTAAAACAATCTGTTATATATAGAGAATAAGTTTTTATTCCAAACTAAACGACCTTCCCTTTTTTAGCTTATAGAAATGCATGTTTAAACTATTTAGACCATACACATTCATTATGTGTAACTGACGAGCTCAAAACACACGCTTAAATTATGCTCGCTAGTCAAATATAGTATAGTATAATATCGTATCCACATGGATTGTATTTAAACAATATTCTTGTAGTTTCTAGCTTGATTGCTATCCAAGATGATCAACAATTGAGATTTCTATGATTTCTAACTACAATTAACTAAGAATTTATATCTATTGACTAATATAATCGCAACAAAGATAAGCAAGGAAGTTATCAATGAAAGAAAATAGGGATTGATAAGATAGGTGCAAGATAATTGTTTGGGATTTAACTCTGGATAATTCACTTCTAGTGTTTAAGTGAGTCTCTCGAATTCACTCAATTATTACTTCAAACGTTCAGTAAAAACTCCTCTCTCGATTAAGTCTTAACCTCACAAGGTGAACCAATTGAAGCACGTGAAGATATGCAAGAATGCATAGTGGATTGGACTTTAGGAGAACCTCTCTCGATTATCCTCCTAACTAGGTTTAATCAATGATTCAACTAGCCTCTTTCGATTACTAAGAAAAATTAATGAACTCAACCAACAACATAATGTAAAGATATCACAAGTTATGCCTCTCTCGATTACATGAACAAGTCAATATAGATGCAACAATTAAATCATCCAAAAATGCGTCAATACATAAAACTAAAGTTATAATCCACAAACAATAATCAATACACCAAATCCATCAAACACTAAAGAGAACTACTCCATAGATAAGGAGCAATTCATCAAAAATAAAATTAAAGTATAGGAAAACATAAATTCAATCCAAACTCGGGTCTAGAGTGAGGAAGAAATGATGAAATCCTTGTGCTCGTATTCTTTCAACTCCTCCTAAGCTTCCTTAGGTCTAAAATATGTCAAAATTCGAGAAAATAACTTTTTCCATATATTTATACCAAGTAGGGTCGGACCGAAACGAAATCATATTTTCCTAGCCGAAATAAGATATTTACTATGTAAAAAATACACAGGCGCGCTGCATGGGGCGACGCGCCATGCGGGGCATTAGTGGAGAAAATTCAGAGAGTTGATTTCTGACGGACAGTAGGAAAATGGGCAGCCGCGGCGTCCCACGCGCCGCGACAGTGGGAATTTCTCAGAGTACGGATTGTTTTTGCGCTTTGACGTCCAGACTTGGTCCTCGACTCCCGAACACGATCCCGACTTAATCTCTTAGACTTTTACTCAGATTTTAAAGCTCTAAATCATTCAAATTCATTCCATAACATCTACTTAGCTTGAAATCACTCTTACAAAGTATAAAACACACAATAAGTGTAGTACCCCAGAAAATTTCAAAATACTTAAGCGTTGTTAAGAAAGTTGATGTGCGCTAATTATATTATTTTGTGTGCAGACGAGGACTATTTATTTGATGGATATCAACTGGATATGATAATAAGTGTACAAGGCATATTATAAGTGATGTAGGGCCTAAGGAGAGCCCTAAGTCTAAGTCAAGTTGGAAATTACATAATGGACTAAAGTTTCAAATGAGTACGCACACGATCAAAACTTTGGACTCATATATCTACAAATATATAAGGAGTTATGTAATTTAAAACCTATCAAATGAAAGATCATCGAGTGTATTTTCTAACACTTTAAACCATTTGTCATTTGAACATTCCTACAAGAAATTATGACCAAATTACCAAAGGCTGGCGGAGGAGCCTGCAGATGCGAAGCATCCGAGGCCGCGTCTGAAAGAGAGGCTAGCAGTAAAGTGCTGCCATAGCGTCCAGGTCCGCATCCAAGCTTAAAAGAGGAGTGAAGTGGGGATGCGAAGCATCCAGGTCCGCATTCGAAACCCAGAAATCTGGGCCTATAAATACAAGGTCGGGGGAGGGGAGTATTTTAAGTATTTGGGGGTTAGGGTTCTTAAGATGAAGGGGCGATTTTGAGCTCAAATCAAGTCCAATCAACCAAGGTAAGTTGTTAATAATATTTTGGGTTGATTATTACTCAATATACATGAGTTCTAACATTATTATTACATCCAAATACTAGATTTCTTGATCAAATCCTCAAGAACATTAAAATCACCAAAGTTGTGATTTTTCAGGATTGATCTACTATAAGTAATTCCAATGCTTCAAACTCATTTATTATGAGTAGTTAGAAGTATTTGAAGCATTTGTTATAAGTTTTAATGGTTGAAAGATTGGATTATAAAACTCTAGTTCATGGAATGAATAGTACTTTTGAGAAAATAAGAGAGAAGATGAATGGTAATCTTGATGATGAAATTTATGAATACAATGAACCTATGGAATTATTTGTTACCAAAAGATGGAAGTGATCAACTAAGTAATCACCCGAATTGTATATTTTACAAGTGTTGATTATGGAAGACGATGAATAGTAATTTGGTGGCAATGGACAATTGATGTAGTATCATTAATGACTCTGAATGGGTATTAAAACATAAGAATGAAGTTGAACGGTCTAGCATATAAAACTATTTGGCGATTTGAGTTGTTGGAGGCTTGTATCCAACTTGTGAGCCATATATGGATGTTGATCAATATCTTAGGTCATATTCTAATGTAATTAGGATATCTAATTGTTGGCATCGACTTGTTGGTGATGTTGAGCATTTTAATCAACATTGGAATGATGGAGGAGGATTGAAAGCTTGTGAATGTTAATAAAGTGAAAGCGAGGTAAGTTGATTAAAACTTACTCTTCTTAAGGGACATTCTCTAAAAGCATGTTTCGATTTAATATTTAAGTTGTTTGCAAATGTGCTTTCGTGCTTGTGGGGACAAACAAGTACGGATGTCTCCATGTACTAGAAAATTATGTTGCATATGTAGTGTCATGTCGTTTTATAAAATTTTATTTTAAACCTTGTTGGCAGAATGACATTCAAGGTAAATGCTATGAGTTTTTATCAAAACTTACGTATTGACAAGCGTATACATATTTGAGTGCTAAAGATAAGTTTTCATGGAAAGTATTATTTTTGGAAATTGACGAACAGAATAGCACTTGTGGTATCTTTTAAAGATTGATGTTAAATTGCTAAAGGCTTTAGCATGTAAAAGGTTATTTATTTAAATTTTGTTCAAAGGATTTAGATTTTCTATAAATGCTATGATTTGATAAAAATAGATCATTTGAGGCTACTATGCTATGAATCTATTTTGAAGTATCAAATATTTTGGGAGTTACTTGTGTTCACCGAGATTGACTTCGGATATATCATGTTCATTGTCATGAAACTACACATGCCAGTGTAGGCGTAGATAGCCACTTTGTGGTATAGACTACGACAGAGTGCTCTCCCTCGAGAGAGTACTATTTTGTGATATTATTAGCATGGCTGAGTCGATTCGTACAGCACTACGATGAAACGACCTAAGCAAGTAGGGTATGTGATACTTGCCGCTAGGTACATAACCTAGTTGACCTTCTTGTGTCGGTGATAGTATAGTACTCCCAGTGAAAGGTAAGGATGATTTTCTTATGTTTAGGGCTAAGGAGCCGAAAGTGATTTCTATGACTTAAAGCAAATGAAATGATTTTGTACTATTTTATCCAAAATCTTGGATTGATGTAAATATTTTAAAAGTTTATATTGTGGGTTATATTTCACTTGGTTGTTATTTAAAATAACAAGGGTCATGAATTGATAAAATTTCTTATCGTTTTATATCAAATATTGGTGCATTATTTTTATAAAGTTTGTCCCAAGAACTTAAGTTAGATAGAGTCTATGACACTTATTGAGTACCGCTGTGGTGNTTATATCAAATATTGGTGCATTATTTTTATAAAGTTTGTCCCAAGAACTTAAGTTAGATAGAGTCTATGACACTTATTGAGTACCGCTTTGGTGTACTCAGCCCTTAGGGGGCCCCCTCCAGGACCCTGTTTACTTTACATGTTTTAGGATGATGTATGATACGTGGCATGCGGTCAGGCTAGGATGACTCTCTTTCTGAGGTATTATGAAGCACCACTTTTATCTCGTGGTAGATATCACGTTCTTTCTTATTTTATTTTGTTTTAATTACTCTAACCGTTGGTTCTATTCTTGGTATAGAGGCTCCATAGATAGTTGTGAAAGGTTGTAATAACAAGTTTGCACACGACAAACATGAAAGTATATTTATTTTACTTAGTCTCATGGTTATTATCATGAAAGACATCATGTGTGATTTTGAATTGGAAAATATTTTATCATTTAACTTGAAAATATATATGATTTTCAAGGAGCTTCCGCGGTTAAATTGATTTTCATGCATATGATTTGGGTGCATCACATGGTTTGGTTCGCTCGGGTCGGGTAGTGTGCCGGGTACCGATCACGTGGTTTTGGGTCATGAAAAACTTGGTATCAGAGTACTAGGTTCTAAGTCGATTCCTAGGAAGTCTTTGGAACCATGTCAAGTAGAGTCCCTCTTATCGGTATATTGCCTGCCACACTTATATCGGGGAGGCTACAATGACATCTAAGGAGTTTCATTTTTTCATACTCTATATCGTGCGTTTGTTCCTGAAATGAGAGTACTGATTCTCGATCGTATTGATTTCCTGTTGAGGAAGATATTGAAGTGACGAGAATGAAGCTCAATGTTCAAGTTATAATACGAGATGTTTGGGCTAATAGCCAGAAAGTTTCAGATTTGTTCAAAATGGAAGGATAAGTTGAGAATAGATTGGGACTGATACAGTCAACACGTATGACTTTGGTGAATAAGAATTATCAGTCGAATACTGAGAAATAATTGGAAGATAATAAGGTGATGATGTCAACTAGTATTGTCAGGATGGTGTCCTGACTTATAAAGAATTTTACTAAAGGATGTGAATAAGAGTACATATGTTAGGCCCTAGATTTCAATTCAAGATCGTTGGTCAAGATGTTGGGGGGACTATTTACTATGGTAATCATCATTAACGAGTTTAGCAAAGGTACAAAAAAATTATAAATGAAGATGTTGTATCTTAAATTATCATGACAAGATATAGAGAGGTGATATGAATCTAATTGATAAGTGAATGTGAATCAGTCAAGTTTGTGGTAAACATAGTATGACTCATAAGAAGTTTGGCATAGTTAAGACAATGTCAATAATGACCAAAGATACATTCCTAAAAGAAAAAGAAAAATATTTTCTTGATCATTCGAAAAGGGAATGTTACAGGATAAGGGACATGAACCTTAATTATACTAGACACCGGGTTTCCTCTGAGTATGATAGGTTATCGTCATGATTGTGGCATACGTAATATAAGTGACACATAAGAAATGAAGTGCCACGTGTAAGTACGAGTTGAGGATAGACGAAGTATGCCATATGTAAATGATGGGCATGACAACCTTGAGTTCCTCCAGATGATGAAGGTGATACAAATAAAAGTCAATCTCTAATTATGCATACCAAGGTATGCGAGGATAAAGTATGTGAACTTAAATGGGCAAGCGTAAAAATATTCAGGCATGGGATGCGCAAAAGGCATAATGTTGGAGATTATAAGAAACAATATAGGTTGTTAGAGAAGAAAAAGAAAATGACGTGGAATGATACTCTTGAGTTTTTCTAGTCGAGGTATGTCTTATTTTGTTATGTTAAAATGATAAAAAAAAAAGAAGAAAATTTCCAAGAATGATCTCAAAGCAACTCTATATGTGCCCGATATTGAAAGATCAGTTAACTTGTGAGCGAACGGATCCTTATGATTCAAGAAGAATAAATATAGAAATGACTTATGGGCTAAGTTAAAGTTGTTGGAAAGTTATACATATAAGGTGTACGACGTACGGCTCAAAACAATGATTGAAAATGGTTATGGTACGGATTTGGAGATTGAGAAGTTACAAGAACTCTAAGACTACATGATAATGTGTCATAAATCCCTACATGAATGTGCTTGGACGAGGTCAACAATACCATGAATAATGGAAAAATATGCAAGTATATATTTATCGTATGAAACGTGTTGATATAAATACGTGGTTTTAGCTACGACCAAAAGAGTTCACATGTGATGAAGATATGAGGTAATAAGACCATACATGCATGCCATCTTTATCATAAGTATTAGCCTACTCTGTAGGACACCATCAAAATAAAGTTTCATGAAAGGACTTAAGAGCAAGAATTATAATTTCATAGATATATGCTACGGAATCTCATATATATATATATATATATAT
>AWOL01S0060525.1:0-16408 GCA_000715115.1 Nicotiana otophora
GATAAAGCAAACGGAGCAAGAGACACGGGCAGGGAACCATAATCGAAACCAGGAGCCCCTCGACCGGGGTCCGGACAAAGCGCCCGGCCTCGAGAGTATCGGGGCCATGACCCCGAGTTCTGTTCGAATCCCAAAGGCCTCGGAGAACACTACCAGGTAACCGAGCACGACCAACAAAAGGCCGTGATATCCGTGACCAACAGGATATCACGACGTGGATCTCGGCACGTATCGACACTATGATTGGTTAAACAAAAGATTTTTTACCTTTCATAGAATTGTACTTAGGGTAAAACTCTCCTGCTATATAAAGGGGGATCTGATTATTCATTGGGGATACTGTAGCACGCTTATCAAGACAATATACTATTCTTTTCTCTATTATTCAAAGTTCTAGTTCTTGTTCATCAGTGCTTGGTCATTGTGAGTCCGGGATCGAGGGCGGATATTTTATTAAGGTTGTTGTTAAGTCCAGAATCACCCTCCTCAAGTGGTTTGATAATTTATTATCTCCTTTATCCGTTTAATCTTATGTAATTATTATTTGTATCGAATTAATCCATGTATCCTTAAAACCATAAACAAATTTAATTATTATCCGTTTTGAGGGTAAACAGTTTGGCGCATACCGTGGGGCTAAGGATAATAGTGGCAATTCGATACGAATTTCCATAACACACCCTATTTGTTTTTCACTTGTTCTTTGAAGTCTTTAATTTCAGGTCAAGGCTTAAAATGTCGAACTCCCAATCTGCCCCTTTGAACGTGAATGATGAGTCTGGACACCATGGCGAGAACAACGATGTGGCACCCAGTAACAAGGTGCCCCCTGTCGACCCCAACAGAGTTCCGGCCGCCGACCCGATCAATGCTAACTCGCATGTGGCCATCAATGCAAACTTGCCTACCGATCCTAAGAACAACATCCGTGGAGGAGTTCGATCGGTATCTCAAAATACAAATGATGGTGAAAGTGATGGGATCAACTTGCGAGTAATCTTCAAAATATTGCAGGCTCAACAAGCAACGATAGCCCAGTTGCAAAACCAGAGTCGCACCCCCAGCAGAGTCGAGCCTGAACCATCTAGGGAAAACGCTCACAGAAATGAACCAATCGTAGAAAGGCCGAGTGAAACTAAACTCGGGACCAACCTCGAGATTATAAAGATGCTTGAGGAATTGACAAAACGGGTGGAATCGGGAGAAAAGAAGAACGAAGCCAATGACAAAAAAGTAGAAACTTACAATTCCAGGGTCGACCAAATCCTAGGAGAACCACTGATATTGAAGGGTCTAGATTCCAAAAAGTTTGTTCAAAAACTTTCCCTCCGAGTGCAGCTCTGAAGCCGATCCCAAAGAAGTTCTGCATGCCCGAAATTCCTAAGTACAACTGACCCAAATGAATATGTGACACACGTGCGCCATCAAGGGGAACATATTGGAAGATGCTGAGATCGAGTCCGTCTTGCTGAAAAGTTCGGAGAGACCCTCTGAAAAGGAGCTATGATATGGTATCACAACTTACCCCTAATTCTATTGACTCGTTTCCTATGCTTGCAGACGCCTTCATGAAAGCACACGCCGGGGCCATCAAGATCGAGACTAGGAAGTCAGACCTTTTCAAAGTAAAGCAAAGGGATAATGAGATGCTCAGGGAATTCGTGCCCCGGTTTCAAATGGAACGAATGGACCTGCTTCCGGTCGCGGATGATTGGACCGTTCAAGCCTTCACCCAAGGACTCAATGCTCGAAGCTCATTGGCTTTACAGCAGTTGAAGTAAAATTTGATAGAATATCCGACGGTAAATTGGGCCGACATCCATAATCGGTACCAATCAAAAATTAAGGTCGAAGATGATCAGCTTGGGCCCCTTCCGGGTCCGTTTATACCGTCATATCTAGTGACAGATCCAAAAGAGACATTGATCGTGAACCAAGATCAAATAAAGACCGGTATCAACCATACAACAGAGATCGAAGAGGTAATGGGCTTGGACGAAACCTTGTGAGAAGTAATGAGAGGAGACCAAGGACAAATTAACAGGGGGCTCATAAGCAAACACGGTTTTGATAGGCCCAACGGGCCTAGGGAAGTGCCAATGTTATCGGAATACAACTTCAATGTCGATGCTGCTGCTATCGTATCTGCTATCGGACGCATCAAAGACACAAAGTGGCCTTGACCTTTACAGTCTGATCCTGCCCAAAGGGATCCTAACCTAATGTGTAAATAGCATGGCACTCACGGCCACAAAACTGAAGACTGCCGACAAATGAGAGAGGAAGTATCTCGGTTATTCAACAACGGACACCTCTGAGAATGCTTGAGCGATCGAGCCAAAATTCATTTCAGGAATAGGGACTCCAATAAGCAGATCGAGCAGGAGGAACCTCAGCAAGTCATTAGCATGATCATTGGTGGGGTCGATGTCCCCCAGGGGACGATGTTAAAGCGCACCAAAGTGTCCATCATAAGAGAGAAACAGACTCGAGATTACGTGCCAGAAGGAGTCTTTCAACGACAAGGACACTGAAGGCGTCGTGCAACTGCACAATGACGCACTGGTAATGTTTGTACTCATAAATAAATCTCGAGTTAAGCGTATGTTAATTGATCCAGGTTGCTTGGCCAATATCATCAGATCGAGGGTCGTAGAACATATGGGTTTACGAGACCAAATTGTGCCTATAGTCCGAGTTCTAAACAGATTCAACATTGCATGTGAGACCACTAAAGGGGAGATAACCCTACCGGTGAACACCGCCGGAACTATTCGGCAAAAAAAGTTTTACGTGATCGAAGGAGATATGAGATACAATGCTCTATTTGGGAGACCATGGATTCACAACATGAGGGCCGTGCCCCCGACACTACACTAGGTGTTGCAATTCCCAACACCAGGAGGGATTAAAACAATTTACGGAGAACAACTGACCGCAAAGGAGATGTTCGCGGTCGACAAGGTGGTCCCGATATCCGCTCTCTCAACATCAAAGAACCCGAGTTTGATCACCAAGGAAGGAACCAAATAGAAATCACTGATACTAATCCCGATGAGCCAGAAAAGTAGGGAACGAGCGAGGATGATGACTACATCGTTCCATGGTCTTTCATAGCCCCCGACGATACCGATGCCACCAAATCAACGGTCGAGGATCTAGAGCAAGTCATATTGATCGTGTACCTACCCGATTGGAAGATATATATGGGCACAGGGTTAAGTCCCGAGCTCAGGAGAAAACTCATTGAATTCCTTATAACTAACATAGATTATTTCGCCTGGTACTACCTTGACATGACAGGGATCCCGCCGGAAATAACTACTAACAAGCTGAGCCTGGATCCGAAGTTCTACCCGGTCAAACAGAAAAGGATGTCTCAGTCCGAAGTCAAACATGCATTCATCAAAGACGAGGTATCTAAACTCCTTAAAATAGGATCCATTCGGGAAGCTAAATACTCGGATTGGTTAGCAAACATAGTAGTAGTCCCTAAAAAGGGGAATAAACTAAGAATGTGTGTAGACTATAAAGACTTGAATAAGGTATGCTCCAAGGACTCTTTTCCTTTGCCTAACATCGATCGCATGATCGATGCGACGGCCGGCCACGAGATCCTCAGTTTTCTCGATGCCTATTCCGGGTACAATCAAATTTGGATGGACAAGGGCGACCAGGAAAAAACATCCTTCATCACTAAATACGTCACCTACTGTTATAACGTAATGCTATTCGAACTAAAAAACGCCGGTGGCACTTACCAACGCCTAGTAAATCGGTTGTTCGAAGAGCAAATAGGAAAATCAATGGAAGTTTATATTGACGACATGTTAGTTAAATCTCTGCGAGCAGAGGACCATTTGCAACATTTGCAGGAAAACTTCAACATATTGAATAAATACAATATGAAGCTGAACCTGGAGAAATGTGCATTCGGAGTCGGGTCCGAGAAATTCCTCGGATTAATGGTGTCCAATAGAAGAATCGAGATCAACCCCGATAAGATCAAGGCCATAGAGGACATTACCGTGGTGGACAATGTCAAGGTCGTCCAAAGGTTAACCAGGCGGATAGCCGCCTGGTTAATTTATTTCAAGGTCCTCGGACAAGAGCCATCCGTTCTTCTCGTTATTGAATAAGAAGAATAACTTCTCATGGACCCCGGAGTGCCAACAAGCCTTGGAAGAACTCAAGCGGTACCTTTAGAGCCCACCTTTACTTCGTACTCTGAAAGCAGACGAGTAGTTGTACCTGTACTTAGCCGAGATAGCAGTAAGTGGAGTCCTCACCGGGGAAGAAGAAGGTACATAATTTCCTATCTATTATGTTAGCAGGACTCTAGGCGAGGCCGAAACTAGGTATCCTTACCTGAAAAAAATTAGCGCTCGCTTTGCTAAGCTCCTCTAGGAAGTTAAAACCGTATTTTCAATGACATCCCATATATGTCGTAACTACTTAACCGTTGAGACGCATAATGCATAAACCCGAGATCTCGTGATGATTGGCTAAATGGGCCGTGGAAATCAGTGGATACAATATCAAATATCGACCCCGAACAGCCATCAAATCTCAAATTTTGGCGGAAGGCTGACTTCACGTGGCCCTAATACCCGAGGTCGAAAGGGAATTATTGTTAAACTCGGGGACTTCCTTGGGGATCTGGACCCTCTTTATGGATGGTGCCTCAAATGCAAAGGGGTCCGGACTTGGCATCGTGTTGAAGACACCGATGGGTAATGTAGTTAGGAAATCTATTAGAATTGTAAAATTGACTAACAACGAGGCCGACTATGAGCCATGATTGCAGGTCTCGATATGGCTAAAAGCTCGGGGGCCGATATGATCGAAGCTAAGTGTTATTCCCTCCTTGTGGTGAACCAAGTCAATGGGACATTCAAAGTCAAAGAGGAACGAATGTGAAGGTACCTGGATAAACTATAGGTAACGCTACATCGGTTCAAGGAGTGGACCGTGGCCCTGCAACATGTACCTCGGGATCAAAACAGCAAAGCCGATACTCTCACTAACTTGGGATCGTCAGTTGATGACGATGAATTCAGCTCGGGAACGGTCGTATAACTTATGAAATCGGTAGTGGAAGAAGGCCACGCTGAGATAAATTCGACAAGCTTAACCTGGGACTGGAGAAATAAGTATATAGATTACCTAACGACTGGGAAGCTACCCTCAGATCCTAAAGAATCAAGATCCCTACGCACAAAGGCAGCCAGGTTAAGTTTGTCTAAAGATAACACCCTATTCAGGAGAACGTTCGATGGACCACTCGCCATATATCTAGGACCGGAAGATACCGAATATATCTTAACGTAAGTTCACGAATGCACCTGGGGGAACCATTCAGGTGCCGAATCGCTTGTTCGTAAGATAATCAGAGCCGGCTACTACTGGATCGACATGGAAAAAGATGCGAAGGAGTTTGTAAAAACGTGCGACGGATGTCAGAGGCACACACTGATGATCCATCAGCCCGGGAAGCTACTGCATTCGGTCCTGTCACCATGGCCATTCATGAAATGGGGGATGGACATCGTCGGTCCCCTGCCATGGGCAACCAGTAAGGCTCAATTTATATTATTTATGACTAATTATTTTTCTAAATGGGTCGAAGAGCAGGCATTTGAGAAAGTCAGGGAGAAAGAAGTTACTGATTTTATTTGGGACCACATAATATGCCAGTTCGGAATGCCGGCCGAGATCATATGCGACAACGGGAAGTAGTTCGTCGGCAGTAAGGTGAGCAAATGTTTCGAGGACCATAAGATTAAAAGGATCCTCTCAACACCCTATCACCCTAGTGGGAATGTGCAGGCATAGTATACGAACAAGACCATACTCCAAAACATTAAGAAGAGATTTACCGACGCCAAAGGAAAATGGAAGGAAATTTTGCCCGAAGTTCTATGGGAATATCGTACGACCTCAAAATCTAGTGTCGGGGCCACCCCGTTCTTGCTGGTCTATGATGCCGAAGCGCTAATATAGGTCGAAGTAGGAGAACCGAGTTTTAGGTTCCGATATGTGACGAAAAAATAAAATGATGAGGCCATAAGCACAAGCATGGAATTATTAGAAGAGAGGAGCGAGGTCGCCCTCGTCCAGTTGGCCGCCCAAAAACAACGAATCGAAAGGTATTACAACCAAAGAGCCAACCTTCGACACTTCAATATCATGGACTTGGTGTTAAGAAATGTGACACTGAACACCCGAAACTCGAACGAGGGGAAGCTGGGATCGAATTAGGAAGGTCCATATCGGATTATCGAGATCACCGGCAAAGGATCATACAAACTCGAAGCAGGGAACAGTGAGTAACTACCAAACAACTGGAACGTAATCTACTTAAAACAATACTACTACTAAGGTACAACCCCATCCATTCTTTTATTTACATATATTACGAATTGGACTAACACTTGCAGGCAACGACCAAAGAATGATGCAACTATTAGGCCCGAAAGCATACGTTGCACCATATTTTCCTTGAACCGGTTTTGTCCCAAATGGGTTTTCAGACAATGTTTTTAACGAGGCAACAATAAATCGTGTTAACTTATAACTGAAGACCGATTACGAACCGGAGTCGAGGGTCGCATCAACGGTATTGAGCCCTCTTAACGATCGGCCTCGAATACTGAGGGCCATCACCCTCGGATAATGATTTCAGCAAGGAAGGAAACTTTGCGCTTCAACGGTCTGGGCTCGGTGGATAGGAATTATTGTAAGGGACAAACGGTCAAATGAACCGTGCCCACATCGACCACTTAAGCCATAACACGTAGCTTGTACACATTTGTAATCTTATATGTTGCACACAGAAATAAAAGAGAGTTTCTACCTTATAGATACATATATTGTACCTTAAGACTATTACATTTTATTCCTTAAGGATAGATATTGAGCCCAAGGGCCTCCTCTATCCGGATCTAAGAGATCACCCCCACTTGGGGACTGTTGTCTTAGGCAAGCCCGAATGGCTCGAGTATCGAAGCCCGAGGGTACAAATCCTATTAGGCAATATCCAAACTTAAAAGGCTACGACTATCCTAGAAATGGCTCAGAGACATCCGAGGCCCGTAATCAAAACATAAGGCCCTTCAAAATTTCCAAACCGGTTCAAAGGATACCATCGGCAAAACTATAATCTAAATATGTTTAAGTACACACTTTGGGGAAAGCTTCCGGTCATACTAAGCCCCCACGAGTTTCAAATAAAATTACATTGAGAACGAGTTTTGTTCGAACCTCCGAACAAGACCCTATGACTACATTTTATTTCGTGCTAAGGCATTGGAAATCTTTGCAATCATAAAGAAGAAACCAAAGAAAATAACTCAAAAATTTCCAAAGGAAAGCCTTATATATATATATATATATATATATCTTTACAAATGCCAAATGGTCTCAACGAAATGAACAAAAATACAAAAACAAAAGAAAAATCTCTAAGGCACCTAAGCCTGATCTCCACCAGAGTCAGCCTCATCACCGGGGCCATCGGGGTCTTCTCTACTAAGCCACTATCTCTTCAGCATCGGCCCTGGTCATTTTCGTCATTGACTTGGCCATTTCTAGCTCCTTGCCAAGGGCATCCCGTTCAGCGATAGTCGAGCCCAGTTGAGATTAGAGGTCTTCGATTGTTTGGGCCCGAGCCTCGGCTTTCTCCCTCGCCATTCGAAATTGGACCTCTACGAGGCCAGATGCTCCCAGGCAGTCTCCTTCTCCGAAGCCAATCAATCTATTTTTCCCTTCTACTCTTCGACTATGGCCTTGACCTCATCCATCTCGACTCGAAGTTGGTCGATCATGTTAACCTTATGGTGAACCTACGGGTTTTGACCATTAGTCGCCATGCCTAATTCATCATCTCTAACTTCAAAGATCTTTACCTATTTCACCAAGTCGGCATGTTCTTTTTGATCCGCATTCAACTCGGCCCAGAGATTCTTGACTTCTTCTTCGCATTGCTCGATAAAAAGCTTATACATACCCCTCTTCTTACCAAGCTCCTTGACCTCATCCTCGAGATGGTTAACCTCAGCTAGGTATCGGAGAAAGGCTTCATGATGGAGTACCGAGGCCTATGAAGATATGAAAAGGAGAAGGCATGAGAGCTATCAAAAATTAAATTCGAAGAAACAAATGTGTAATGACGCCTTACCCGGTTCATCGCCTGCTGTGCTTCGTTGAACAAACACGGCACATCCACCTCGTTCATTTTTGCCTGATCTTCTTCGGTTACTAGGCACCTGAGGTAGCTAGCTATTCCGATAGGGCCAGAAAAAACTGGGGCATCCTCCAGGACGATGATTATAACTAATCGCTTCCGGTCGGGATACATGCTCGAGGCGGGGAACCGGTTGATCAACTTTGGGCTCGAGTTCGGCCCACCAACCTTCGAGGATAAGATTTTTCTCAACAACTCTAAATCATCCAACCTAGAGAAGTCTTCTAGAGTGGTTGAGTCCACACCATCAGAAAAGCAACGGAGGGATCGTCCGCGCCATGAGCCCCTTCGTTGGATCACTCCTTTTTCGCTTGGGCTTCATCAAACATGGACTCTGTAAACGAAGGTGACCCCAAAATTTCTATAACATCGGGCGGGAGGAGCCGGCATCTCGAGAAGTATCGGCCCTCACTTCTGCACCAACCTCCTGAACCTGAGAGGGATTAGCCTTTATTGTTTCACCCTCGATTGCCACCCGCTCATCGGGGACGGACGGCTCACAGGCCACGAAATGATCGTCCTCCTCGGGCTCGTCTTTGAGCTGGTAAAGCGAGTCCGATTCAGGAACTCGAGAGCTGGAACTTTCCTTTGGCTTACGAGCCAACTTTCTCCTTGGTTTCTTTTTCTCCGAGCTTAGGGAACTCGGAGCCCTCCTTCTTGTCTTCTCTCCAGCTACAGCCCCGGGCTTCCCCGAAGTATAAGGATCAGCGGGCAGGTCTCCGCCCCCTACTAAGGGCCTAAGCTCAATGGTCTTAGGCAATCCTGCAAAAAGAGAAGAGAAAGAATGAGAACATAGTGCTAAAAAGAAAGCCTAGTGTTACTTATTCAAGAAGAGAAATCTTACTGTGGGAATGGGCCTCCTAGTGGCCTTTCGAGAGCTCGTGCCACGAGCGCTCAGCATAAGGCATCTGCAAACAAATTCCCTCAATCCAATCCTTGAGCCGAGGAATGGTGTTTAGGACTCGAGCAAGGGCTGCACCACAACAAATACCGATGAGGAAAATTGAGGTAAACCGTGAAATAGACATCTAAAAGAAAAGGACACTTATGTGCTACATTCCACTTCTTAGGGAATGGCCTAAATTCGACAGGTATCAAGTCGGCAGTCCTCATCCGGACAAAGCGTCCCTACCAATACCGATCCCGGTCCTCGTTTATGCTTGAAAATGAGGCTTTGCTGGCCCGTCGTTCGAGCTTTATCAGCCCCCCCAGAAGATTCGGGGACTGTACAGGCGGAGTAGATGATCGATGGTGAACAAGTAGGAATCAATTGTATTCACAGAGAATCGGAGAAGGATTACGATCCTTCGCAGTGATGGGTGGATCTGACCAAGGCACACTTTATACCTTTTACAGAAATCCAGAACAACCGGGTCCACCGGGCCCAGTGTGAAGGGGTAAGTGTAAGCACTCAGATACCCCTCTACATGGGTAGTAATGTCATCCTCGGGCCCATGGATTACTATGTCCTTATCCGCCCAGCCACAGTCCTCGTGAATCGTAGGGAGAATGGCCTTGGTGATGAAGTAAATGTACCGGGATACCGCCTCGCATTGTCCTTGCACCGATAAAGGTTTTTCGACCTTAAAGTCGTCAGCGACCAAACACCCCCTGGGACGAACATTGTAAAGGGAGGTTCGGCTACCGGTTCATCGGTAGCCGCACCTAGAGCGGACCTCTCAAGGTCAACCACATCGGGAGTGTTCTCCTTAGCTTCAGCGGTTGGCCTTGAAGAGTAAGTAATAACTTTTTAGGGAACAGTCTTAGAAGTCTTCGCCATTATTATCTAAGTTAGAATAAGTGAAAACGAATATTAGGAGATGAAGGATAAAAGCTTGCTGAGAAAATCAAACATGCTGGTTCGGGTGAAAGATAAATGAAAAACTTGCAATTTGTTGAAAACTCTTGAAGAACGGAGGAAAAATGTTAGGGTAGGAAGAGAGGCATTGATATCCTAAAGGTACGAGGGTAGAAGCTTGGTCAAAAAGTAAAAAATGAACGAAAGAGTGGAGTATTTGTAGGGGCCTCGCACCGTTTTGTATCCAAGGATAGCCTACCAACGACTGACACGCATTTGAAGTCCTTATGACACATTTGGCGGGACGTTTCAAATCTTTTGTTGTTTCTGCTAAAACGTGTTGGGGAAGGGATCGAGGTGCTCATGCCATTTCACGTCGTTTCCGTAAACTTACTCTCCGAGAAATGAGGGGACTATCTGTATACAGATAAAACTGTGCCCATGAGATACCTTATCTTCCGATGAAGTAAGCGGAGCAAGAGACGCAACGGCAGGGAACCAGAATCGAGACTTGGAACCCTTAGAGCCGGGGTCCGAGCAAAACGCTCGGCCTCGAGAGTATCGGGGCCATGACCCCGAGTTTGGTTTGAATCCTAAAGGCCTGAGAGAACACTACCAGGTAATAGAGTGTAACGACCCAGCCGGTCATTTTGAGAGTTGTAGCCTCATTCCCACATTTACTACTTATTTTGTGCTTTATAGCTGTTATGTGACTTGCCGAGATAGTCGGTTCGAGTCAGGAGAGATTTCGAAATGAATTGAGATACTTAGTTGAAAAGGTTGAGCAGATGTTGACTTATATGTAAACGACTTTGTAATGGAGTTTTGATGATTCTGTTAGCATCGTTGGGTGATTTTGGACTTAGGAGTGTGTCTGAATTATAATTTGGAGGTCTGTAGTTGAATTAGGCTTGAAATGGCGAAAGTTAGAATTTGAAAGTTTAAACGAGAGTGGACTTTGTGGTTACTGGGCTTGGATTGGAGTTTCGGGAGTTGGAATAGGTCCGTGGTGTCATTGGTGACTTGTGTGCAAAATTTGGGGTCAATCGGACGTGATTTGAAAGGTTTCAGCGTCGTTTGTAGAAGTTGAAATTTCCTTAGTTTCAATAGGCTTGAATTGGGGTGCGATTCGTGTTTTCGATGTTGTTTGAGGCGATTGGAGGGATCGACTAAATTCGTACCGTATTTTAGGACTTGATGGTATGTTTGGTTGAGGTCCCGGGGGCCTCTTGTGAGTTTCAGATAGTTAACATATCAATTTTGGACTTGGAAGACTACTGAAGAATTTCTGGTGTCCAGTTCTAGTTTCCTCCTTCGCATACGCGATGGGAGTCTCGCGTTCGCGAAGGGTAGCTGATGGTAGGTGAGGATTTAATCTTCGCGTTCACGAAGAGGGAGACGCGTTTGCAAAGGTCTGGGTAGTTGGTGCATCGCGAACGCGAGAAGGGGAACACATTCGCAAAGAGGAGGGGAGGTAGTTCGGAACCCACGCGTTCGCGTAAGGTTGGTCGCGTTCGCGAAGCATGGGGTCAGCAAGGCATCGCATTCACGAATGGTGCCTCATGTTCGTGTAGGAGACTTTTGGGCAGCAGATTCATTTGTGCTACGCGTATGTGAGAAGGGGGCCGCGTTCGCAAAGAAGGGTTACCTCCGCAGATTTAAGCATTTCAAAAATGAGGGTTTGAGTTCATAACACAAAATTGATTTTGGGAGCTCGGTGGGAGGCAATATTTTGGGAGATTTTCAAGTGGGTAATTGGGGTAAGTTATTCTTACCTAGTTTTGGTTAATTTCCATTATTATGTCTTTGATTTCATCATTTAATTAGTGATTGGGTGTGGAAAAATTGGGGAAAAACGGAGGAAAGTTCTTAGGCCGAATTTTGAGGTTTCGATCGAGATTTTGGTATCAGATTTGAGTAATTTTGGTATGGTTGGACTCGTGGTTGAATGGTGTTTGGATTTTATGACTTTTACCCAATTCTGAGACGTGGTCCTGGGGGCCGACTTTTAAGTTGACTTTTCTTGACTTTTGATTAAGAGCTTAGTATTTTCTTATGAAATTGATTCCTTTGGCTCGTGTTGATTGTATCAAATTGCTTGTGACTAGATTCGAGGCATTCTGAGGCCGTTTCGCGAGGCAAGGGCGTGTTGGAGTAGAGATTTACGCGGTTTGAGGTAAGTAACAGTTCTAAATTTGGTTTCGAGGGTATGAAATCCCATAATATGTGTCATGTGATTGGTTTTGAGGTGACGCACATGCTAGATGACGGGCGTGTGGGCGTCCACCATAGGAATTATAACTTGGTCAATTTCATGGACCCCGTAATATATGTCATGTGATTGGTTTTGAGGTGACGCACATGTTAGATGACGGGCGTGTGGGCGTCCACCATAGGAATTATGACTTGGTCAATTCCATGGAGCTGAATAGTTGAAAAATATGTTGTTATCCGTATATTTTCCATGTGCTATAGAAATTGAACTGCAAATCGTGTTAGAAATCATGTTTAGACTATGTGTTGGCACTGTAGGGACCCATAAAGGTCGTGTACATATTGAATTATCTGCTAAATTGCTGTTTGTACTCAGTCATAGTTTTACTTGCATATTAAATCTCAGTCTCTATTGTTCATTATTGATACATTATATCATTGTTGTCTGGGCTAATTATCATGATTACCGAGCGCCTGTGAAACTGGAGAGGTTGATGACTGAGTGAGGCCGAGGGTCTGATTTTGTGAGGATATTATGGGATCGGGTTGCACGCCGCAGCATGTTTCATTAATTTATGCCATGATTGGCTTGTTATAGCGCTTGGCTGAAGGAGCCCCTCCAGTCTGTACACACCCCTAGTGAGCGTAGGTACCTACCGAGTGCGAGTGCCGAGTGCCGAGCGATTGAGAGGAATGAGAGACTGTGAGGAATGAGTGACTGTGAGGTTGGAGTGCATGGGAGGACAGAGTGACTGCTGCTCTGAGATTTTACACTTAATTTCATTATTGTTGTACTTTAGCTGGCATATATCGTTGTCATGTAATCTCTGAGAGATGTTATATGATGTTTCCAATTGAACTTGACATGAATGAACCGTTTTGGCCTTAATTATGGAATTTGAAAGCATGGTGTTTTAGGATTGGTTGGTATGTTTGGTTGAGGTCCCGGGGGCCTCGGGTGAGTTTTGAGTCCTTAACGAATCAAAAGTTGGATTTGAGTTGCTGCTGAAGTCTTCAGGCATCTGTCATTTTTGCACCAGCGGTAGAGAGACCGCAAGCGCGTGATCGCACGTGCGGAGAGGCAAGCGCAGAAGCGGAAAAATGGAGAAGTTCCAGGGGTCGCAGGTGCGAGGTGAATTCCGCATTTGCGATGCCCGCAGATGCATCAAGGTCATCGCAGGTGCGCAATGTCCGCAGAAGCGGAAGGGATTTCCGCATGCACGCACGTGCAGGTGCGATCCTTTCGTCGCAAGTTCGGAGGCAGAAGAGGTAAGTGACTTGTGCAGATGCGCACATTTTTTCGCACAAGCGCACCCGCAGGTGCGAGCCCAGGCTCCGTAGGTGCGAAAATACCTGGGCAGTGGTTATAACTGAAGGGCTTCGCGAGTTTTGTCATTTTTTGGACTTTACAACTCGGTTTAGGGCGATATTTGAGAGTATTTTCAAGAGATTTCTTGAGGTCAGTCCCTTGTGCTTATTTTTTTTATCAATAAGCTTGCTTCCCAATGTATTTTCCCACCTAGTTAGTGTGTATTTAAGGTGGAAATTGGGAATTGGAGGCTAGGGATTTAAAAGTTTGATTTGTGGATTTGGAGGACCATTTGGTGTCGGATTTTAGTAAATTTGATATGGTTAGACTCGTGAGTGAACGAGCTTTCGTATTATATGACATTTTCCCAATTTTGAGATGTGGGCCCCACAGACAATTGTTAATTTCGGAATTTTTGTTAAAATGTTGATTTCGGTAATTAGATGAGTCTATTATTGTTGTAATTATGATATGTAATTGCGTTTGGCTAGATTTGGGCCATTCAGAGTCGGATATTCGTGTGAAAGGCATTGTGACCGACTGAATGAGCTTAGTTCGAGGTAAGTGGCTTGCCTAGCTTTGTGTGGGGGAAATGTCCTTAAGATTTGGAACTATTGTGATATGTGAGCGCCGTGTACGTGAGGTGACGAGTAAATACACGGGTTAGTTGTGGTAAAACCCGATTTTCTTACTGAGCAGCAACATGTTTTCATGTTATTTTGAGTTATACCATTTTAATGAGTACTCATATATTTTCATTCTTAATTGAGTTATTCCAATATGTGTATCTATCATGTTTAGTCTAATACAATATGTCTACGTGTCTTAATTATTTATGTGAATTATGTGCAACATGCTTAGTGAATTTCCTGCTTCTTCCCTTACTGGTACTTAGTCTAAATTGTAAGAATTTCGTGATGTAGTTATATTTCTATCATTCGCGCTGTATATTTACTTTGGGACTTCAGAACAGTATTCCGGGATATCCCCCCTGTCTTGCATATTTACTTTGGACTACAGAACGGTATTCCGGGAGATCCCCCTGCATATTTACTTTGGGACTACGGAACGGTATTCCGGGAGATCCCTCTGCACATTTACGTTTGGGACTACGAGACGGTATCTCGGGAGATCCCCTGTTGTGTTTCTGTGTACTAAGCTGTTACCTTCTATGATTGCATTGTTATTAAATTTCAGCCTTTATTTTATTGCGGTATTACACTCTATATTGTTTTATTATATATTTACTAGTATGGCTTTGACCTGATCTCGTCACTACTTGACCGAGGTTAGGCTTGGCACTTACTGGGTATCGATTATGGTGTACTCATGCTACTCTCTGCACATGTCTTTCGTGTGCAGATCCAGCTGCACCTTATCAGCCGCACTATCAGTGAGCCGGGATAGCTTTGGAGACTTTAAGGTATATCTGCCGCGTCTGCTGACCTCAGAGTCCCCTTCTACTCTTTTTTATGTCAATTATCTTCTGTATTTTTCCTTGTTAGATTCTGATGTATAGAGACACTAGATTCTTTCTTCTGTAGTCTATGATTCATGATGTTTAGGGTTTTGGTATTTGTTGTGTGTTTTTGAATAGTTGGTTAAATTTATATTTTTTTTCATTATTCCGTAAAAATTTTAGGATTACCTAGTTGTAGAGATTAGGTGCCGTCACGACGTCACACAGAGGGGAAATTGGGTCGTGACAAGCTGGTATCAGAGCTCTTGGTTCGTAGGTGTCGTGAGTCACAAATCGGTTTATTAGAGTCTCGCGGATCGGTACAGAGACGTCTGTACTTATCTTCGGGAGGCTATGGAACTATTAGGAAAATTTCACTACTTTGATTCCTTGTCGTGCGAAAATTGTTGACTCTAGAGATTCTAAACTTCAGTATTCTATTCTCTCATAGATGATGAGGACATATACAAGCGGATCTGATGAATAGGCACCCGCGCCCCTTGCTAGAGCAGCGAGAGGTCGGGGCCGGGGTAGAGGCCGAGGACGTCCACGTGGTTTAGCCAGAGCACCCGCATGAGCTGCTACAGAGGAGCCCCCAGTAGCTCAAGCTGGAGGGCAAACACATGAGATACCTGTTGCTGCACCAGCCCTCCAGGATACTCTAGCCCAATTTCTGAGCATGTTCAGCACCTTAGCTCAGGTTGGATTGATTCCACTTGCTCCTGCCACATCTCAGGATGGGGGAGGAGCACAGACTCCCATCGCCAGTACTACAGAGCAACGGGTTTAGGTCGACCAGGTTCTAGAGTTTGTACCAATACAGCCGGTAGCTCCAGCTCAGCCCGAGGTTAGGACAGTAGCTTCTGAGGCAGAGCAGCTCAAACTTGAGAGGTACAAGAAGTACCACCCACCTACTTTCATCGGATTGGCTACATATGATGCTCAGGGTTGTCTGGAGGAGTGTCATCGTATTCTCCGTACTATGGGCGTAGCGGAGACGAGCGGGGTTTCTTTTACCACATTCCAACTTAGAGGAGCAGCCTATCAGTGGTGGCGTGCTTATGAGTTGAGCAGTCCGACTGAAGCTTCACTTACATGGACTCAGTTCTCGGACATGTTTTTGAGAGAGTAGGGTGCTATGACTGTGTCAGAGTATGCAGTTCGCTTTAGTGATTTGTCCCGACATGCACCGGCCTTAGTTGCCACAGTTCGAGAGAGGGTTCGACGGTTTATTGAGGGTCTCCATCCTAGCATCCGGAGTAGTATGGCTAGGGAATTGGAGATAGATATTTCTTATCAGCAGGTTGTGGGTATTGCCATGAGATTCGAGGGCATGTTTTCCCGGGATAGAGAGGAGAGGGAGGCCAAGAGGTCTCGAGAGGC
>AWOL01S0060529.1:0-26046 GCA_000715115.1 Nicotiana otophora
AATTGAAGGAAATATGATTTCAAAAATATTAAAATAAGAACCAAATTAAGTATTTATTTTTGGTTTGCCTGACGGCGGTGTCCGGTGCCATCACGATCTTTAATGGATTTTGGGTCGTGATAAGAAATCCAATGAAGGGGTCCATGGTGTGGATGATCCCTTTCACTCCTTTTTCGATGGCGTGGACTCGTCTGCTTTGGAAGATTTCTACGGGCTGAGCGAACTCGAAGTGCCGAAGAAGGACACATCCTCGGAAGCTGGCCGGCCGAGTTCGATCCCGAAATGGATCAACCAGTTCCCTGCTCCAAGTATGGACCCCGGTCACAAGAGATCGGTTATTTTAACCGTCCCGGAAGATGCTCGGGTTTTGTCTGCTCCTGTGGGGATAACTAGCTACCTTCGATGCCTGATGACTGAGGAGAAATAGGCAAAAATGAATGAGGTGAACGTGTCGTGCCCTTTCAATGAGGCGCAGCAGGCGGTGAACTGGGTAAGGCATCATTTCTTTCCATCGAAATTTACTTAGGTTTTGATATTTCTCACATTTTTCATCTTTTTACAGGCCTCAGTACTTCATAACGAGAGCTTCCTTCAGTACCGGGTTGAGGTCAATCAGCTTGAGCTCGAGATCAAAGAGCTTGCCCAGAAAAGGGATATGTATAAGCTTCTCAGCGAGCAACAAGAAGGGGTCATTAAGAACCTTCAGGCCGAGCTGGATGGGACTCAAAAAGAAGCATCGGTCCTAAGGCAGGAGCACGCCGACTTGGTTGAAAAGGTAAAGGTTTTTGAAGTTAGAAACGAGGATCCGGTCGTAGTGGCTAGCGACAATACCTCACAGGTCCAGCAAAAGATTGACCAGATCAACCAACTCAGAAAGGAAATGGACGAGATCCAAGTAATGGCCGACGGGTGAAAAAGCAAAATGGATCTGCTAGCCTCGGAGAAGGAGACCGCCTAGGCCAGGCTGTCTTTGGTAGAAGTTCAACTTCGGGTGGCGAAGGAGAAAACTAATAAACAGGCTCAACAAAATGAGGATCTCCGAACACAACTGGGCTCGATCATCGCTGAACGGGACGCTCTTGGTAAAGAGCTCGATGTAACGAGGCCCAAGTTGAAGATAACCTCGGCCAATGCTGACGAGATGGTGGCTCAATACAGGGCCGATGTCTAAGCAGTCGAGGCTCGCCTGAAGACCACTGCTGAGTACGCGAGGCGGCTATCTTGAAGGGAAAGCCTCAAAAATATCCATGCCCGAGGCTTCGACCTATCTGCCGAGATCGAGGAGGCAAAAAGACTTGAGGCTGAGGTGAAAAGGCTAGCCGAACCCGAAGGTGATGAGGGGTACGATGAATCCGAAGGGCTGATGGTTCCGGTGAAGAATCGGGCTCCTGTGAAGATCAGGCGTAAATGCCTTAGGATTTTTTAGTTTTTGTATTTTGTACATATTTTTTGTTCAGTTCGAAGCCATTTTTGTTGGGCCTTTGTAAAGATATTCTGGAATATATAAAATTTTCCCTTTTGGCAATTTTAATCTACTATTTTAGCATCTTTTTATAATTGCAAATATTTCTAATGCCTTAGCACAGATTCAAACGTAGTAAAAAGTTATTTATTTTTCGGAGGTCCGAACAGAACCTGACCTCGATGCAATCTTTGCTCGAAACTTTTGAAAACTCAGAGTGACCGGAAGTTTCCCCGAGATGCTTAAGTGTTCTTAGACGATGCTTTTACCGAGGGTAACATTTTAGCAAGTTTAAAATTTTTTGTTGAAGGCCTTACGTTTTGATTACGAGCTTCGGACGTCTCCGAGCCATAAATGAAAAAGCAAGAGAAAATGTACCTTTTCTTTCACTGGAAAAATACTAAAATGTCTTCATCCATATTATGAAATAAATTCCACCACAAAAAACTACTACTCCACTTTGTTACCTGTTGTTGGGAACTCAAAACACTTCTTACTGCATCAATAAGGAATATGAAAAGCTCGAATAGTAGTAGCGGATACTTTTGGGCTTTAAAATGGGAAAGGTTGAGTAGTACTAATTAAGAACTCCACCACTAAAAGCTATTTTCGACGTGTCGTTGGAAACATTGATAAGAAATATGAGAAGTTGGAGTAGCAATAATTGACACTTAAGCTTTAAAATAGCAAAAAGCTCGTAGTATTTAATTAAGAATTATGATTAAAAAAGTAATATTGATTAATAATTGTAAATACAAAATAAGAGAAAAGTTACACAGAAAAAGGAGGGAAAAGAAAAATAACATTTTAGTCTTTTCAAATTCTACCTTGAAGCTGCCAGGCAATAGCTCATGAATGAAAAAATGAGGAAAATGATGGAACAATATTTCATCAAAAAATCTATCTGAAGAATACAGTATAAATGTGACTACCTTATGGCATTGAAAAGACGGCTTTAACTTTGTGGAGGCACTTAGCAAAGCGAGCGCCAATTTTTCTAGGTGAGGGTACCTTGTTTCGGCCGCGCCTAGAGTTCTACTAACATAATAGATAAGAAATTATGTATCTTCCTCTTCCTGGACTAAGACTCCACTTACCGCCCCTCGGATACCGCTAAGTACAGGTATAACTGCTCGTCCGCCTTCGGAGTATGGAGCAAGGGTGGGCTCGAAAGGTACTGCTTGAGTTCTTCCAAGGCTTGTTGGCATTTCCGGGTCCAAGAAAAGTTATTCTTCTTCTTCAATAATGAGAAGAAACGACGACTCTTATCAGAAGACCTCGATATGAACCGGCCCAGGGCGGTTATGTACCTGGTTAGCTTCTGAACGACCTTGACACTGTCCACCACGATGATGTCTTCTATAGCTTTGATTTTTATCGGGATTGATCTCAATCCCTCGGTTGGACACCATAAATCCAAGGAACGTCCCAGATCTGACCCCGAATGCATATTTCTTCGGGTTCAGCTTCATATTATATTTCTTCAGTATGTCGACGGTTTCCTACAAATGTTTCAGATGGTCCTCTGCTCGCAGGGGCTTAACTAACATGTCGTCAATATAAACTTCCATTTATTTTCCTATTTGTTCTTCGAACATCCGATTTACTAGGCGTTGATAGGTGGCACTAGCATTTTTTAGCCCGAACAACATTACGTTATAACAATAGGTGCCGAATTTAGTGATAAAGGAAGATTTTTCTTGATCTCCCGGGTCCATCCGTATTTGGTTGTACCCGGAATAGGCGTCGAGAAAGCTAAGTATCTCGTGCCCGGCTGTCGCATCGATCATGCGAGCGATGTTAGGCAAAGGAAAAATGTCCTTGGGTACGCCATGTTCAAGTTTTTGTAATCTACGTACATTCTCAATTTATTCCCCTTTTTAGACATTACCACTACGTTAGCCAACCAATCCGGGTACTTAACTTCCGAAATGGAACCTATTTTAAGGAGTTTGAATACCTCGTCTTTGATGTTGCATGCTTGACGTCGGACTGAGGCCTCATCTTCTATTTAACCGGGTGAAACTTTGGATCCAAGCTTAGCCTATGAGTGGTTATTTCTGGCGGGATCGCTGTCATATCAAGATGGGACCAAAGAAAACAATCTACGTTAGCTATTAGAAATTTAATGAGTTTTTTCCTGAGCTCAGGAGTTAACCCCATGCCCAGGTATACCTTCCTATCGGGCAAGTGTTCGATCAATATGACTTGCTCCAGCTCCTCAACCATTGATTTGGTTGTGTGGGAATCGTCAGGGGTGATGAACGACCTGGGAACTCCGTAATCATCATCCTCGCCTTCTTCTTTCTTCTCCGATTCGGTCAGGGCCGGTGTCGGTGATTTCTAGTTAGTTTCTTCCCTCCTAACTAGCTCCGATTTCTTTGATGTCGAGAGCGCGGACATCGGGATCACTTCATCGACCGCGAACATTTCTTTTATGGCTAGCTACTCTCCGTAAGCCGTCTTGATCCCTCCCGGTGTAGGGAACTTCAGTGCCTGGTGTAATGTTGAGGGTATTGCCCTCATGTTGTGAATCCATGGCCTTTCGAATAGAGCATTATATCTTATATCCCCTTCAATCACATAGAACTTCGTTTCCTGAATGGTCCCGGCAGTGTTCACTGGCAGGGTTATCTCCCTTTAGTATTTTCGCATGCCATGTTGAATCCGTTTAAAACCCGGATTGCAGGCACTATTTGGTCTTGTAGACCCATCTGTTCTACGACCCTCGATCTGATGATATTGGTCGAGCTACCTGGGTCAATTAACACAAGCTTAACTCGAGATTTATTTATGAGTACAAATATCATCAGTGCATCATTATGCGGTTGCACGATACCTTCAGCGTCCTTATTATTGAAAGAGATGGTCCCCTCCAGTATATAATCTCGGGTTCGTTTTTTCCTTGTGATTGACACCTTAGTGCGCTTTAGCATTGGTCCCTGGGGGACGTCGAATCCACCAATAATCATGTTAATGACGTGTTGAGGTTCCTCTTGCTCGGTTGGTTTGTTGGAGTCCCAATTCCTGAAGTGATTCTTGGCTCGATCACTTAGAAATTCTCGGAGGTGCCCGTTATTGAATAATCGGGCCACTACTTCCCTTAGTTGCCGACAGTTCTCGGTCCTGTGACCGTGAGTGCCATGATACTTACACATCAGGTTAGGGTCTCTTTGGGTGGGGTCAAACTGCAATGGCTGAGGCACTTGGTATCTTTGATGCGCTCGATGGCAGATACGATACTGGTAGCATCGACACTGCAGTTATATTTCGATAGTCTCGGTGCCTCCCTGGCCCCGAGTGGCCTGTCAAAACCGTATTTACTCATGAGTCCCCGACTATTGTGGCTTCGATCGCTCCCTTTTTCATTCCTCGTAAGATTGCGCCCGGATCCGTTACCTCTTCGATCTCCATTATACGGTTGATACCGATCTCTGTTCGGTCTAGGCTCATGATCGACGATTCTTTTAGACCTGTCATTAGCTCTGATGGGATAAACGAAACTGGAGGGGGCCCCGAGCTGATCATCCTCGACCCTAATTTTTGACTGGTACTTGTTATGGACGTCAGCCTAAGTTATCACCAGGTACTCTATCAAATTGTGTTTCAGTTGTTGTGAAGCCAAAGAGCTTCGGGGGTTGCGTCCTTGAGTGAACGCCTGAACGACCCAATCGTTCGCAACCGGAGGCAGGTCCATTCGTTCCATTTGAAACCTTGGCACGAATTCCCTGAGCATTTCGTTATCTCTTTGTTTTACTTTGAAAAGGTCCGATTTTCTAGTATCGACCTTGATGACGCCGACATGAGCTTTCACACAGGAATCTGCAAGCATGGAAAATAAGTCGATGGAATTAGGGGTAAGTTGTGATACCATATCATTGCTCCCTTCATCAGGGTCTCCTCAAACTTTTTCTGTAAAACCGACTCGATTTCGTCATCCTCCAAGTCGTTTCCTTGATAGCACACGTATAGAAGGTCACGTGCTCGTTTGGGTCTGTAGTTCTATTATACTTCGGAATTTCGAGCATACGGAACTTCTTCGGGAATAGCTTCGGTGCTGCGCTCGGGGGGGAAGGCTTTTGGACAAATTTCTTGGAATCCAGACCTTTCAATATCGGGGGTGCTCCTATAATTTGATCAACTCTAAGTTATAGGTCTCTACTTTTTTGTCGTTGGTTTCAATCTTCTTCTCCCCTTATTCCACCCGTTTTGTCAGTTCTTCAAGCATCTTTATTATTTCGGGGTTGGCCCGGGCTCAACTTCACCCACCCTTCATGTGACCTGTTCATTTCTTCGAGTATTTTTCCGGAATAGTTCGGGCTCAACTCTGCTGGGGGCGCGGATTTAGTTCTGCGACTGGGCTATCGCCGCTTGTTGAACTTGTAACATTTTGAAGATCACCCTCAGATTGATCCCGTCGCCTTCACCGTCGTGCGTGCCTCGAGATTCCAATCGGTCCCCTCCGAGAATGCTGTTCTCGGGGTCGGTTGGCATTTGCATCGATGGACACATGCTAGTTGGCATCAATCGGGTCCGCAACTGGGATCCCGTTGGGGTCAATAGGGGGAACCTCATTGCTAGGCACTATATTGTTGTTTTTGCCTTGGTGGCCAGACTCAACATCAACGTTCAAGTGCGCAGATTGAGAGTTTGACATTCTTAAGTTGACCTGAAATTAAAATTTCTAAGAACAAGCATAAAATAGAGTGCGTGATGGAAATTTGTATCAAATTACCACTATTATCCTTAGCCCCACGGTGGGCGCCAAACTGTTTACCCTTGAAAACGGATAACAATTAAATTTATACATAATTTTAAGGATATGTGGATCAATTCAATACAAGTGATTAATGATGTTAGATAAAGCGAATAAAAGATGTAGTAAATAGCCAAACCAATAGTGATAGTGAATCTGAGCTCGGTTAAAGGCTTAACAAGGAACCTGCTTTCGGTTCCAGGTTTGCACTCACAAAGAACTTATGAACCAAAACAAAAACCTTGAATAACTTTTAGAAAAAGAGAGAACAGAAGTATATTGCCTTGGTATGCGTGTTACCGTGTGCCTAATGAATAATTAGTTTCCCCTTTATATAGTAGGGGAGTTCTACCCTAGGTATAATTCTAAGAAAGGTAAAAATCTTCTTTTTCGCTAATCACTGATTTTCTGCCAAAACGGGCTGAAATTTACGCCGTGATATCCGGTTGGGCACGGATATCTCAACCCTTTGTTAGTCGTGTGCGGTCGTTTGATAATACTCTCCGAAGTCTTGGGACTCGAACCGGACCTGGGGGACGCGGCCCCGAAGGCTCCGTGGGTGGGTGTTTTACTCAGGCCCTTGTACGAGAGGCTCCTGGTTTTGATTCCGATTCCTTGCAGTCACGTCCCTGCTCCGTTTGCCTCACCGGAAAATCGGGGTGCTCATTGGACTCGGTTTTACCCGTATACACTATTAATTATAACATTTATATTTTTATACAACAAAATATAATGAACGCATACCGAACAAAATAACTAATAGTATAACGGTACAAATCAATATTCGACACTACAAGAAATAAGTTTTAACATATACCGAACGCACAAATGATGTCGAGGGAATTTGACTTCAATTAAGCAACTGGAAGAAATCTTCTTATACATTGAAACTAATTAGGAATAAGCTTACGGAACTGTCACAAGTAAACTTTTTACATCCAAAAATATTGAACACAAAATCACACCATTCAACCCAACTACTATCAGTGGAGAATTATAATTACAAATTATTACGCAAAATATTTACAATTGTATCTAAAGTACGTATAAGAATAATTAATATAAAAGGTAAACAGAACGTAACAAAGTAAAAACTTACCTAACCTATTATGCTTTTATGTATTTTCTCTCAAAGATGCAAAACAGGCCAAAATAAATTAGATGGATGAAGAGTAAAAGAACCTCCAATTTAATTAAATGGCCAACAATAATCTTCCTCGAAGAATCATCAAAGATGACGTTTTTCGTTTGAACTTGTGATGTTCATGTTTTATATTTGATGCCTCCTTTGTTTCATGCAAAAATTTTGATTTTAAACTAAAGGCGACAGGGGGCCGGTCCGGACCGGTCCGGGTTGAAGAAAAATGTGACCGGCCGGTCAACAATCCAGGCCGGTACCGTTTTTCCCAAACGGTTTTACCGGATCAGGGCCCATCCGGTGATTTAATGAACCGGAACGGTTACAGGCCAAAGGGGCCGTGCCGGGCCGAGTTTTTGTATTTTTTTTTAATATTTTGTATAACTACCGTAATTTATATTAAGATAAAGTAAAAATATAAAACAAAAAAATAATCTTATAAAAAGAGTGTTTGAATAAAGGATGCAAAGGTTTTAAAATCCTTATATTTGAATATTTCATTAAGAATTTAAGATAATAGAATAGAATGAAGATGGAAAAAAATTATAATTTGCAAGTTCTTTTTTTATATCAAACTTGCAAATTAAAGTTTACATTTAACAACAACTAAATTAACGAAAAAAGAGTAAATTCAAAGTTTAATTATTAAATATAAATCCAGAACTTCAAAGGTTTTGCATTGCCTTAGTAAGTTTTTCATAATCAATATGAACTTCTTGGCCATCTTCTGGAGTGTTAAATTCATATGGGTGACCATGTGTTAATATATCTCTAAGTTTCTCGTCTTTTAGTTTATCAACATCTTAACGTCCCTGATTTTTTCGTTCTGATCTAATTCAATCTCTGAAATATAGTAAAACTTCCAAAGCATTGCTTCGCAATGAGTGTTGGGTGTCTCCTAGTTGTTGTCTTGCTTGACTAAATGCACTCTCTGATACAACAGTTGAAATTGGCACATTGAGCACATCCTGAGCCATAGCGAAAAAATAAAAAATTGCTTTTCATTCTCATGCCACCATCCCAAGGGTGAAAATTCCCTTGTGCGAGGCTCTGATTGCTTTTGCAAGTAGAATTGAAGTTCATCAATGTTCCTGCTACTGGTTTGAGTGGAAGAAAATGTAGCCCAAATATTATAACCATCAAGGCCTTTGTCTTCATCCATAGTAGCAGATGCAGTAGAAGTAGTACAATGCATAGTGGGATTAACATTGCCAACATTAATAGCATCATCATCAATTAAATTTGCATAATAATTATATAATTATTGTAAATAATCATTTAGTTTGTTCATACAATAATATATATCTGAGGTTTCAGTTGGTTCAATCTCCATATAAGTATATAAAACATTGATTAATTGGTGACAATTAGACATCTTTATAGAATGATTTAAAACAGCACCAATTAAGTAAATCAGAGGAATTGGAAAGAAATAGTTTTTGAATTTTGCTTGCATTTTTTCAATAACATCCTTATATTTTTCTTTCTTCTTAAATTCAAAGAGTAAAAAAGAAATTTTAGCTATATGTACTAAAAAATAAATTCAGAAAATAGTCGTTGAACCGGTCCGGGCCGGTCCGATTAACCAGTTCAACAGTGATTTTCCTTGACCGGGTTTGACCGGTCCGATTAACCGGTAAGAAAAATGTAAACGTCCCAACCCTTTACCTCCTCCCCCAACCCAGCCCTACCCGGCCCCATACTACCAGTCCGGACCGATTCGGAACGGGGTCAATCCGGCCGTTAAACAGGTATATTTTAAACCCATATGTCTCTCGCTCCGTTAGCTAATCATTGGGAGGCACAGTCTATTCATTCCTCAAGAAGAAGGCAAATTGTGTTCCTAAATAAGTACGAAATATTAGCGATGAGAAACGAAGTTTTTCTCGGAAAAAAAAAAGCACTGAAGCTTTCAAGAAGTAAACGTTATTGTTGAAGGATCCTGGTTAAATTGATTTAAACTTATAGTAAGTATTAATATTTCCTACCTAGTTGAAATAAAGAAGGACTTATATAAGTAAAATTTATATAAGGAAAAGATTAAATTCCTAAATATTAGGCTTTCTACATAAATGAATATTCCTAAATATTAGAATTATTTTGTCGAATGTGAACTCTATTTTTAAGGGGTAAAAAAACTATAATGTTTAGCTTTTTTGTTTTTGTTTTTTTTTATTTTTTATTTTTTAATTTCTCTTATTCAAGATATCTCATGGAGGAGAATTTTCTGTGTTGGTTGTTAGTTGAGACATACTGTCACAACCCGCATTTTGGGGTTGTAATTTCGGGCTGGAACCGGTGAGAAAAGTTCCTTCTGATTCTCTGGCGTAGACAAGTCTACTCAGGAACCTTGGGTTTTTGAATTTTAAGCATATATAAGGGGGTAGAGGTATTGAAGCTCAATCTGCCTCCCCCGTGCGTGCTGCCACCAAGCCGTACAGAATGAGCGACCTTGAGGGGGAACCTCAAGGGCTTGCCTGGACGACTCAAAGGAGTGTCATAGGTATCCATACGAGTTTGGGAACTCTATGGACGGTGCGACACCTTCGGGCTAGCGTTGGGAACCAAACGGGCGCTGGAGGCTCGACGTGTGGGACGGTTATGCCCCGCGAGCTGCCGAAATATTGGAAGAAGACCTCTGTGCCGATTGGATACTTGAAACACCTATTTTAGAGGCCTCATGTGTCGACTTGTGAGCATGGCTTGGGTTCAGTCATACGAGCAATGGTCCGTTGGCCTAGACGTGCAATTGTGGGGCGACACTGCACTATACGAGATGGAAGTGTGTTGCGAGGACTATGTATGGGCATGCCACGAAAGATGCACATGACAATGGCCAAGGACTAAAGGTTGCCTTACTCGGGTGGAGCACAAGCTGGGTGCGAATGCACGAGGCGAGTGTCAAGCTTGAGGATTGGACTGTGCATGCGAGAGCGATGCTCAGTGTCAGGCGAGGGACAAGACATGTCCTTAGCCAACCCCAGGGCACGCATGGATTATGATCCTAAGACGAGAAGCGCCACAATCAGTCGAGGCCATGAGCCTAGACATCATAGGGCGGCACAGTTGGAGCAGGCCTTCTAGACAAGCTTCCCCACAGGCATAAGATAGTGCTTGGAAAACCTGGAAAAAGGAAAGGGTGGCCTGCAGCGAGGGGAACTACAGGCGCCGCACGGACTATTTGGTGCCGCTGACGTACGTTAGTAAGTCGGCATGTGACACATATAATTCATTTGGACAGTCTACTCAATCTTTAGATTCACATTAATACAAATATTTAATTAAAGAAAGGGAATACGAATGAACTCAATCGAAAAAATCTTAATCAGTTATTTCCTCCGGTCCACAATAAGTGTTTTTTTGGTTATTTTCACACAGATTAAGAAATTCTCCTTTTAACATTAATTAGCAATGAAATTGACTATATTAACCTTTATTATTTCTTCACATAAACACTCTTAACACATACTCTAACACTATTTACTCTAAGGGCAGTGTAGGAAAAAAATAATTAATTCATTCTTGAAATCTGAAAAAATCACTTATTTTGGATCACAAAATAAATGCCAAAAATCACTTATTTTGAACCGGAGGGAGTAATTTGCAAGACGCAAGAGGTCCAATTTGCTTAATTAATTAGTCCTAATACCTACAAGGCGTTGCGATATTTCATCAAATTCCTAAGGGAAACTCTTCTAACCATGCAATTTGATAGTCGGAAATGTTCTATTTTGTTTTCTTTTCATCTTTTACGCTACATGCTCTTAGAATATACTTTAAGTTTGTAATATGGTTTGAAATCTTCAACCTTTGACGACTTATAACTTGTAAGTGACACGAATATAGTCTTATTTGACCGTCTTTTGCAGGAAGACTACTAGTAAGAAGTGAGTATTACATTTCCCAAATATTACATTTATTGTATGTTAATAGCGCGAATGACTGATTGTATTTTTGAGTGACTGCATCAGCTTGTGACATCCAATAGAAACTGAGAAATGAGAATTGTCTAGTCTTAGCTACTACTAATATTCAGAGAACCGTCCATGCACAGACATGAATTGAAGTGGCTGTTAGTTTTTGTCGAAAAAAGCTATGGACATCGTATTTGTCATATAATATGAAGTGGAACAAGAAAGAAGTTATGACTAGGAATTAGGATGTGTGCCAGTTGCCATATCTCAGGTTCTCCGCCATGACAATGAATATTCAACGCATGTTTGTAACGAACTACAACGTCGAGGCCTCCCACTTTCTGATTCTCCGCAATAATAGTTTTAGGTCAATTGTTTACAGATTGTCCATACAACAGGTGCGCATGTTTCTACGATACAGCAACAAATTAGGCCATCCTTTCAACCTTTCTATAAAAACCTGCTTTACTTCATTCTCAATTTCAAGCTTCAAACATAAGTAATTAAACAGCCCTCTCCTTTGATTCCTAATTTTTTCTCAATCGCCTCCTAGCTCGCAAAGCTCAGACACTAGTCATGGGAGCCTGTGCGAGCAGACCTAAGGATTTGGACAAAGACTTGGCCCCTGCCCCTGCCGAGGAACCTGCAGTCACCCCAAAGAAATCCGAGCAGGAAACTCCTGCTCCTCAGGTATAGTGTATATATAATCATCATTTGATCGTTCATTTTTCCCCCAAAAAATGGAATATCCAATGCGAACATGTTTAGTTGCATTATTTTGTTCTTAATTGCATTGAAATGAAATTGACACGAATACAACAGAATGGATATAGAAATAGTTAATTGACCTACCAGACTCTAAAGAAAGAGTACCGCTTATTTGGAAACTAGAAACTTGCTGGATTAAAATGAAATTTGACGCTACTTTAACACAAGGACCAATTTCCAGCATCAGAAGTGGCATAATATAGAGATTGCCAAGAAACAATACGTATCTTTATCACTTTTTGTTTGGAACCATTATTCAACATAGGGTTCAAATTCATATATTTAGCCCAACTAATTTAAATTTAATTAGGATTGAGGCTTACTGCAATAAAATTATTTTAATTTCCTTTTGCTATAAATAATCTCAGGAGAAAAAGGATGGGGAGGAGACTAAGAAGGAGGAGCCTTTGGTAGACATCTCTGAACCAGCATCAGAGGCTCCCAAGATTGAGGAAGTAACCACTGAGAAAAACACAGCCGAGGAGGAGGAGACATCCAAACCAGCTGAGGAAGTCAAAGTTGAGGCTGTGAAAGAGGAGCCCAAAGAACTGCCAGCAGAGGAGAAGAAGGAGGTAGAAGAGACCCCAAAAGCTGTTGCCCAATAAACAATTAATTAAAAAATCCAAACACAATCGTTACATCCCTTGTTAATTTTCTTTTGCATCTAATTTTGTCATATCATATTGGAATGTTTTGCTAGTTTTTTTATTTGTTGTGGCTCATGTAGTAAAACAAAAGAAAAAATAAATAAAGAAAAGATTCCCAGATGTTTATCCTGTACTTTCTTATTTGTCTGTCTAATTTACTGCTATGGATTCAAAAATTTGACGAGTTAAATTCATTGACCACAGACATACATAACCCATTAAGCTTTCTGAGAAAACAATAATTTAAGTACACTTTTTCCTGTTTTTCATATCCAAGTTAAAACTTGGTCCATCACATATATGTTCAAGAAGATTCACCTTCTTTCCCTCTATTTACCCTCAAAATCAGATAACAATTAAATTTGTAAGTGATTTTAAAGATATGCAGATTAATTTGATACAAAACGATAAATTGAGTTAGAATGGACAAGTAAAGATAACAGTAAATTCAAATCACGCGAGGAGGATGATTCCAGCTTTAATTAAACATTCACCCTCGATCCGGGCTCACAGTGGACAATATTAATGAACGAGAGAAAAAGCTTACAATAACAGTGAAAATAGTAGTATATTGCTTTGGAATGCATGTTAGCATGTGTCTAATAAATTATCAAACCTTCTTCCCTCGTACCCTCAGAATTTCATTACTCTTTTTCATATTCTAGCATTTTTACCTCCGTTACTCGAGATTCCTTTGCAAAAGTTTTACTCATCATCTATTCAAGCCAACACATATGAGCTTCCAGCTTTCAACCTTTCTATATCTCCTTCGAGCTTTCCCCTATAACAATGGCAAAAACCTCAAAATTTGTTCCCTAAAAGGTCGCTTTTACCTCCCAACCGGCTGCCGAAATCAACAAAACCACTCCTGATGTGGTCGACCTTGAGGGGTTCGCTTTTAACGTGGTCACCGAAGAACTTCCCTTGAAGATGTTCATTCCCGAGGATTGTTCGGTTGCCGACGAATTCAAGGTTGAGAAGCCTTCTTCGGTACAGGGTCGGCGTGAGGATGCCTCGAGATACGTTTGCTCAATCACCGAAGAGGACCTCTCCACGGTCCGAAAGACTGCAACTGGGTCGACAAGGACACAGTGGTCCCTGACTCCGAAGAGGCCATTACCACCTATGTCGAGGGATATCTGAGTATTTACACTTATCTCTTTACATTGGGCCTAGTGAACTCAGTCATCTTAGACTTCTGGAGGAGGTGTAACATATGCCTAGGCCAAATTCACCCTTCACTATGGAGGATCATGATCATCCTCTGATTTTTTGTGAATAAAATCGATTCTTGCACCTTCACCATCGACCATCTGTTCCGCTTATACAGTCCCTAAATCTTCTGGGGGGACTGATAAAGCTTGTACGTCGGGCCAACAAAGTCCTATTTCGAGCATCGACGAGGTCCGGGATCGAGGCTGGCAGGATCGTTTTGTCCGTGAGGACCTCGGACTTGATTCCGGCCGAATTCAGACTATACCCCGATAAGTGGAATGCATCACGTAAGTAAAAATTTCCCTCGAATGTTGATTTCATGTTCATCTCTCTTTTTCTCATTGGTATTCGTGGTGGTGTAACTGTCGCTCGAGTCCCAAATTCTATTCCTCGACTCAAGGAGTGAGTCAAAGGTATTATCTCACAGATGCCCTATTCTGAGCGCTCGTGGCGCAAACTCTCGAAGGGCCTTTGGGAGGCCCATTCCCATGGTAAGATTTCTTTCCCGAGTAGGTTGTGTTAGGCTTCTTCTTTTAGCATCACGTTCTTATTTCTTTTTCTTCCTTTTTGCAGGTCTGCCTAAGACCGTCGAGCTTAGACCCCCGGTCGGGGATGAGGACTTGCCTGTTGAGTCTCCTATCCCAGGGCAGGCCGGAGAGAAGAAAATGAGAAGAGCCCCGAGTTCCCTGATCTCAGAAAGGAAGAAACTAAGGAGAATGTTGTCTCGTAAGCCAAAGGAGAACTCCAGCTCCCGAGCACCAGATTCGGACTTGCTCTACTAGCTTAGAGACGAATCTGAGGAGGAAGAGCTTTTTGTGGCCCGTGAGTCGTTGCCCCCGAAGAGCAGGGGGGCGTTGAACAAGAGACCCATGAAGCCGATCTTCCTCAAGATAGGGAGGTTAATGAGGAGGCCGGGGCTGAGACTTCCCGGGATGCTAGTGCCCGAAGGAGGCACTCGACGTGATAGATATTACCGAGTCGCCCTCGATTACCGAGTACATGTACAACAAGGCCCGAACGGTGAAATAACGACCCAATGAAGGGGCTCACAAAGCGGACGATCCCCTCTGTTTCCTTTTTGACGGCGTGGACTCCACCGCCCCGGAAGACTTCACCGGGCTGGGTGACTTAGAGGTACCGAGGAAAAGTTCATCCTCGGAGGCAGGGGCCTAACTCGAGCTCGAGATTGGTCAACCGGTTCCCCGCCCCGAGTGTAGTTCCTGGTCGAAAGCGATCAATTATTATCACCGCTCCGGAGGATGCCCGGGTTCTCTCCGCCCCCTTCGGGATAGCTAGTTACCTCCGGTGCCTGGTAACCGAAGAAGACCAGGAAAAACTAAACGAGTTAGATGAACCATGCTTGTTCAATAAAGTGCAACAGGCGCTGAACCGGGTAAGGTGTTGTTATCCCCTTTTATCTTTGAACTCAGTTTCTGAGGGTTCTAATGCTTTTTCCTTTCCTCATTTTGCAGGGCTCAGTGCTTCACTACGAGACCTTCCTCCGGTATCAGGATGAGCTGAGCCAACTCGAGGCTGAAGTCAAAGAGCTTGTTGAGAAGAGAGACATGTAGAAGCTTCTCAGCGAGTAACGTGAAGGAGAAGTCAAGAGCCTCCGAGCTGAGTTGGATGCGGCTCAGAAAGAACACGCCGACCTGGTAGAACAGGTAAAAATATTTGAAATTATTGATGACGAGATAGACACGGTGACTAACGGTCAGAACCCGCAGGTCCAGCAGAAGCTTGACCAGATCGACCAACTCTGAGCCGAGATTGACGTAATCAAGGTCGAAGCCGAATAGTGTAAAGGTAAGATGGATCATTTGGCCTCGGTAAAGGAGACTGCCCGGGAGAAACTGGCCTCGACGGAGGCTCAACTTCGAGCGGTGAGAGAGAAAACTGAGGACTAGTCCCAAAAAGTCGAGGACCTCCGGTCTCAATTGGGCTCGGCTGTTACCGATCAGGATACCCTCGCCAAGGAGCTTAAAGTAACCAAGTTAGTGGCTGAAATAACCTGGGCCGATGTCGAGGAGATGGTGGCCCAGTACAAAGCTGATGCTGAAGCAGCTCAGGACCGCCTGAAAGGCATCATTGAATACATGAAGTGGCAATCCCGAAGGGAGGCCCTCAAGGAAGTTCATGCACAGGGTTTCAATTTATCGGCCGAGATCGATAATGCTAATAGGCTCAAGGCCAAGGCCAAGAAGTTTACATATCCCGAGGATGAAGAAGACTCCGAGGGTTCCGACGGATCCAGGGGCGGAGAAGATCCTGGTGGTCCCGGTGATGAGGCGGGCTATAAAGGTTTGTCGGTCCTTTTATAAAGTCTTTTGTTTTGTTGTGTTTGTCCTTGTGAGATGGCTTCTGCTTTTTTGAAGAGTCATCTGTCCTGTCTCTTGTTTTTTTGAAAGGGCAAGATACTGTTTAGTCATCATCTGTATAGGCGTAGGCTTGAGATATACCTTACGGGCCTTCCATATCTCCATTATTCTAGATTTCTTTTGAAGAGGACGCTGATGCAACTTCTAGCATAGCTTGTACGTCTGTTGGACTTGCTGTCAATTTTGGCCAAAAGTGTTTAGCAATACAATAGTTTAAAGTTGCGGTACCATCTTCTCTAGCTTCTTATTCTGCAACTTGCATCCTTCCTTCGGTGTTTGCTACAGTTGCTACCGTAGTGGCTCCCAAGATTTGTCCTTTATTTTCTTCGGAGAGACCTGAAACTATTAATGTTGCAACATATTTATCTGGTGTGTTTCTTATTTTATAAGTGATGATAGCAATTCCTATTTCATGGAGTTTTTTAATAGATGTGGCTTTCTGCCAATCCATCTATATTCCATTTGTGATTCCAGTTCCACTATGACTGGAGCTACTTAGATAGATATCTTCTTCGAATTGGATATCTGGAAAGGATGCTCTACGATAATAGTTCTTTTTGTTAGAATGTCAATCTTCCCTTTCATTTCCGGGGGTTTTAAAGTTTGTTCAATTTTTTGAACTTTTATACTTCCTCTGTTTCAATTTATGTGAACCTATTTCCTTTTTAGTCTGTGCCAAAAAGAATGCCCCCTTTCCTTATTTGAAAATAATTTGCCTTTATGCAATGATTTATAGCCACACAAAACATATGTGCCTCATTTTATACTACAAGTTCAAAAGTCTTCCCTCTTTTCTTAAACTCCGTGTCCAGTCAAATGGGTTCACATAAATTGAAATGGAGGGAGTGTTTATTTTTTAAATTGACTTGTAATTAACTACAAATCATTAAACAAAGTACTACAATGGATTAGGTACCCGATACCTAATACTCCCTCTGTTTCAGTTTATGTGAACCTATTTTCTTTTTGGTCAGTTCCAAAAAGAATGACCTCTTTCTAAATTTGGTAATAATTTAGCTTAAACTTACAATTGTATCCTTAATGAGAGGCTTTTATAACTACATAAATACTCTGGGCCCCTTTTTGATTTGTTTAGGGCCACAAATTCCAAAAGTCTTCATTTTTTCTTAAACTTCGTGCCCAGTCAAACAGGTTCACATAAATTGGAATGGAGGGAGTAAAAGAGATTTATTAAAAAGAACTTACAAAGCTAATATCTACAAAAAATTTGACATGAAGTCAGGCTTCTAGCAAATGCAAATTGATGAAAAAGATAAGTATAAAACTGCTTTCAATGTCCCTTTTGGACAATATGAATAGACTGTTATGCCTTTCGGGTTAAAAAAGCCCTTTCACAATTTCAAAATATTATGAATAATATATTCAACCCGTATAGAAATATGTCGATTGTTTATATTGATGATGTTCTAATATTCTCTGAGGAAATAGATTCTCATTTTAAGCACCTAAATACATTCTTCAAAATTGTAAAACACAATAGTTTGGTAGTAAGTACTAAGAAGATTAAGTTGTTCTAAACAACCATTATATTCTTAGTGCATGACTTATATCAAGGAACCTACAAACCAATCTGTAGAGCCATTGAGTTCTCATCGAAATTCCCTGATAAAATCACGGACAAAACTCAACTACAAAGATTCTTAGGAAGCCTAAACTACGTTGCAGACTTCATTCCTAATATTAGAAAAATCCGCGAACCATTATACAAGCGTCTCAGGAAGAACCAGTTCAATGGAGTCTGAAACAAACAGACATAGTCAAGAAAGTCAAGTCAATTATTCAAAAACTCCCGTGTCTAGGCATTCCAATCCAGATGCATTCATGATAGTAGAAACTGACGCTTCAGATGAAGGGTACAGTGGTATTCTCAAGCAAAGAGTCTCTTCTGAGTCTTTAGAACAGTTAGTTCGATTCACTTCAGGAATCTGGAATTCCGCCCAAAAGAACTATAGTACAGTCAAAAAGGAAATTTTGTCTATAGTACTATGTATTACTAAGTTTCAAGATGACTTTATCGATAAATAATATTTACTTAGAGTTGATTGTCAATCAACTAAAGAGATTTTACAAAAGGATGTAAAAAAATCTTATTTCAAAATAAATTTTTGCCAGATGGCAAGCATTACTATCAAGCTTTGATTTTCAAATCGATTTTATTAAGGGTGAAGAAAATTCTTTACCAGACTTTTTAACTAGAGAATTTTTACAGGGAAAGAATGAGACTAGACAAGATGGGTCCCTTCAGGGCCTCCCCAAATAATAATCGAGGAAATAGATATTCCGCATTCGCGGAGTTTCCGCCCTTACCCGTGAGACCACCATCACAAATAATGATAACCCCTCTGAGAGTACCCACTATACGCAAACCCTCATCATCAAAAATGACAATCATCGGTTCTGCACCAAGAGTAGAGGGACCATTCCAACAAGTTTTATCAAAAGCCTCGTCAAGCTCAACAACTGGTAAAATAGTAACCAGTTCAGATTATGAAATGAAGACCCCAGAGTCTTTTGTGCAAGCAGTAAAATCAGACAATCCTTCCAAGAGAGAAGGTAAAAAACCCATCTCTCACGAAAAAGAGAATTTTGAATTCATATCTAAATCGCCGATCATGATTTTGGCATTAGACAAGGGTTAGGAAAATATCGAAATCGGAGATTTGGTTAGACCCTGCTATACAAATAGAAACTACATACAAACTAGTGACCCCCTTAAAATAAGAAGAAACTATGAATTCATCCTGACAGATACAGGATCAATAACCATCGAGCACGAATTAAAAGTGATATGGACCCTACTAGTATCAAATGCTCAAGGTTCACTATTAACAAAATTATCAGCCCTTTCGAATGGGGTATGGACCACTTGCACACCCCGATTGTGCTATCGAAACATCATAGGCCCCAAACCTATAATTTCAATGATTATATTGATGCTTGGTATAATTTCATATATCTACGCCCAAATAACCATACATGGTTCAAACAAGTTATGAAATCAGTAATACCCAGATGGTTCTATGACTGGTGAAAAATATTTGGAGGAACTAAGCGAACTATGCCCAGAAGCTTCCACGTATATTATGAGAGATTCCAAAAGGAACAAGAAATCTCCACCCTACCTAATCATATCAAACTGTGCAAATACTACTTTGCAAAAAGAATTTTTTACATAATCAGTTGGTCATTTGAGATTGATGAAATTGACAGAATCAAGTACTTGGTCAAAATCCCAAAAATTAAAGGATGGGTTCCTGAGGTAAAAGCAACTCAGTCCAACCCAACCAGCATAACAGGATCATCCAGTTCTCAAAAAGAATTAAAAAGAAACTCTTAGAAGTTTTGGCCAAAATTGATACAGCAAGTCCAATAAATATGCAAGTTATGCTAGAAGCTGCATCAACGTCCTATTCAACAGAAATCCAGAATAATGGAGATATGGAAGACCCGCAAGGTATAGCTCAAGCCTACGCCTAAACAGATGATGAATAAACAGTATCTTGCCCTTTCAGAAAAGCAAGAGACATGACAGTTGACTCTTCAAAAAAGTAGAAGCCATCTGACAAGGACAAACACAACAAAATAAAACACTTTATAAAAGGACCGACAAACCTTTATAAAGTAGAAGAAGGCATCTTTAAAAGAGACTGTACACCTATAAGATTGAGATAAACTCAATAATTCTCCGAGGTCTATATAAAGACTTCCAAATTGTATTGGAAAAGCATCGAAAAATTGCCTTAGATTTTCTTCAACATTCTCTCTTCTTTGTAAAAATCATGTTTTCTATGTTTGAATAAAGCTTCTATCTTGTAAGTATTCTTATTTATTTTCTGTTTTCAGTTTAAATTCCGCTTTATAAATGACTGTGATAACTAGGGATATAAACGAAGAGATTATCCTAGGAATACCGTTTATAACCCAAATCAAACCTTATTATGATAACTTAGCTGCAATTTGCACTACAATATTAGGAAAGAAAATAAAATTTCCATATCTAAATTTTATTTCCCAAGAGGAAAGTGACTTCGTCAAATCAAAAACTATATTTAAAATAAACTTACTTTTTAACCAAGTAAATTATTTAAAAATTGATATAAAAGTTGTTTATTTTTGTTTTATATTTTAAAATAAACCATCTGTGTTTATTATGAAAATTTATTTTTCTAAATGAAGGACGATTTTTCATTAATATTAAAATTTTCAAAGTTTGTCAGTATTTGAGAAACATACTATCCTTAAGGCGTAACTCTACTTTCTCTGTTATCTTATCATGAATTATTACCTTTGTAAAGATCTTTTTATATATATAAGGCTTTTTCCTTCGATAAATTTCAAGCTTGTTTCTTTTTGCTTTTTTCTTTACGATTGCAAAGATTTCGAATGTCTTAGCGCGTAATAATTAGGTTTTGTTCAAAGGTTCGAACAATGCTCGTTCTCGATATTATTTTGCTTAAGACCCGTGGGGGCTTGGTATGACTGGAAGCTTTCCCCGAAATATTTACTTAGAATTTTTTAGATTATAATTTTGTCGAGGGTAGACTTTGAATTGGTTTAGAAATTTTGAAGGCCTTATGTTTTGGTTACGGATCTCGGACATCTCCGAGCCGTTCTAGGATGGTTGTAGCCTTTAAGTTCGGGTGTTGTCCAATGGTCTTTTACCCCGAGCTATCCGGTCTTGCCCGGGACAACAGTCCCCGAATGGGGATGGCCGTACCCTTTGAAGTTCGGGCACCGCCTAATAGGTTTTGTGCCCCCAGGCTTCGTAGCCCGAGCTGTCCGGGGTTGCCCATAACGACAGTCTCCGAGCGGGGGTGATCTCTTGGATTCGGACAGAGGTGGCCCTTAGGCCCAATGTCCTTAAGGAACAAAATACATTAGTTTTTAAGAGACAAAATATGTATCTGCATGGTAGAAACTTTCTTTTATTTCTGTGCAAATACAAGATTGCAATAGTGTACAAGCTTCATGTTATGGATTAGGTGGTCTATGTGAGATCGGTTCATTTGACCGTTTGGCCCTTACAACAAATCCTATCCACCAAGTCTAGACTTGTTTGAGCATGAAATTTCCTTCCTTGCTAAAATCATTACCCGAGGGTAATGGCCCCTAGTATTCGAGGTCGACCTTAGAGAGGGCCCGGATACTGTTGATGTGAATCTTGACTCTAGTTCATAGTCGGTCTTCAATTCTAAGTTAGCACAATCCATTGTTGCCTCGTTAAAAACCTTGTCAGAAAAAGGGTGCAACGCATGCTTTCAGGACTAATAGTCGTATTGTCCCTTGATTGTTACCTGCACGTGTTAGTCTAATATGTAAAGAAAATAAATGAATGTCATCGTACCTCAGCAGTAGTATCGTTTTAAGTGGTCAACGTTCCAGTTGTTCGGTAGTCGTTCACTGTTCATTACTTCGAGTTTGTATGATACTTTGTCGGTAATCTTGATTATTCGATATAGACCCTCCCAATTCGGCCCCAACTTTCCCTCGTTCAGGTTTCGAGTGTTCAACTTCACCTTACTTAATACCAAGCCCCCGATACTGCAGTGTCGAAAATTGGCTCTTCGATTGTAATACCTTTTGATTCATTATTTTGGGGCATTCATCCGAACGAGGGTGGCCTCACGCATTTTGTCTAACAGTTCCAGGCTCTTATTCATGGCCTCGTCATTTGACTCTTCGGTCGCATATTGGAACCTGAGACTCGGTTCTCCTACTTTGATCGATATTAGAGCTTTGGCGCTGTAAACTAATGAGAACGAGGTGGCCCCGGTACTGGACTTTGATGTCGTACGGTATGCCCATAGGACTTCGAGCAAGATTTCTTTCTATTTACCTTTGGCGTCGATCAATCTCTTTTGTAGGTTTTGGAGTATGGTTTTGTTGGTGGACGCCGCTTACCTATTCCCACTAGGGTGATAGGGTGTTGATAAGATCTTTTTGATCTTATGGTCTTCTAAAAACTTGCTTACTTTGCTGCCGATGAACTGCTTCCCATTGTCACACACGATCTCGGCCGACATTCTGAACCGGTACATTATTTGGTCCCAGATGAAGTCAATGGCTTCCTTCTACCTGACTTTCTCATACGCCTGGGCTTCCACCCATTTAAAAAAAATAGCTAGTCGTAAATAATAAAAATTGATCCTTACCGGGTGCCCATGGAAGGGGACCGACGATGTCCATCCCTCATTTCATGAACGGCCAGGGTGACAAGATCGAATGCAACAACTCCCCAGGCTGATGAATCATCGGAGCATGCCTTTGACACCCGTCATATATTAGTACGAACTCCTTCGTGTCCTTTTCCATATCGATCCAATAGTACTCAGCTCTGATTATTTTCTGAACTAATGATTCGGTGCCCAAATGATTCCGCAGGTGCCTTCATTGACATACCTCAGAACATATTCAGTATCTCTTGGTCCTAGGCATATTGCGAGTGGTCCGTCAAATGTTCTTCTGAATAGGGTACCGTCTCTGGACAAATAGAACAGGGCNTTGCAATAGTGTACAAGCTTCATGTTATGGATTAGGTGGTCTATGTGAGATCGGTTCATTTGACCGTTTGGCCCTTACAACAAATCCTATCCACCAAGTCCAGACTTGTTTGAGCATGAAATTTCCTTCCTTGCTAAAATCATTACCCGAGGGTGATGGCCCCTAGTATTCGAGGCCGACCTTAGAGAGGGCCCGGATACTGTTGATGTGAATCTTGACTCTAGTTCATAGTCGGTCTTCAATTCTAAGTTAGCACAATCCACTGTTGCCTCGTTAAAAACCTTGCCGAAAAACCCATTTGGGACAAAATCGGTTCAAAGGAAAAAGAGTACAATGCGTGCTTTCAGGCCTAATAGTTGCATACTTCCTTGGCCATTACCTACAAGTGTTAGTCTAATTCATAATATATTTAAATAAAAGTAATGAATGGAGCCGTACCTTAGCAATAGTATCGTTTTAAGTGGATTATGGTCCAATTATTCGGTAGCCGCTCACCGTTCACCGTTTCGAGTTTGTATGATCCTTTGCCGGTGATCTTGATAATTCGATATGGACCTTCCCAATTTGTTCCCAGCTTCCCTTCGTTCGGGTTCCGGGTGCTCAGTGTCATATTTCTTAACACCAAGTCCCCGACATTGAAGTGTTGGATGTTGACTGTAACGATCCGACTTGTCATTTTAAGAATTAACGCCCCGCTCACTGACTTAAGGTCTCGAGAAGCTTTGCAATATGTATTATGACTCGCGGGTGTGATCGAGTTTGATTTCCGAAAGATTCAGAATTAAATTAAAAGAACAATTCTTATTTAGAAGCTTAAGTGGAAAGAGTTGACCGGAGAGTTGACTTTTGAGCAAACGACCCCGGAATGGAATTTCGATGATTGCAATAGCTTTGTATGATGATTTCGGACTTAGGCGTATATTCGGATTTGGATTTGGAAGTTCGTAGGACAATTCGACGCATTTAAGCGAAAATTAAAAAATAGAATATTTTTAGAAAGTTCGACCGAAGGTTGAATTTTTGATAACGAGGTCGGATTTCGATTCCGGAAATTTGAATAGATTCATTATATCATTTATGACTTGTGTACAAAATTTGAAGTCATTCCGGATTTATTTGATATATTTCGGCACAAGATATAGAATTTGAAAGTTCAAAGTTTATAGATTTTGATTTGAGGTACGATTTGTCGTTTTGATGTTATTTGATGTGATTTGAGGCCTCGAGTAAGTCCGTAATATGTTTTGAGACTTGTTGGTATGTTCGGACGGGGTTCCGAGTGGCTCGGGTGAGTTTCGGGTGGTTACGGACCATTTCTAGGCCATTTTAAGTTGCTAGTTTTTGGCCACACAGGTATGCATCGCGATCGAGGACAAATGGTCGCGATCGCGAAGAGCAATTTTGCTGTTTGGACATTGTGAATCGCGATCGCGGAAGCCTTTTCGCGATCGCGTAGAGGAAAATCCTGTTGCACTGACTCGACTTTAAAAGCTTATATTTTATAATCTATAAGGAATTTGGAGATGATCCAGAAATAAAAATTGTAGTCCTTTGTATCTAGTTTTCAGAAAGGTAAACCATTTGTCATTTGGAGTTGTGTACAAAACGTTATGGTGGATACACTATAGGCTATCTGGGAAAAGTTTGGAAATCTCTGTTGCACAAGGCTGATTTTGGAAGCTTATATCTAGCAATCTATAAGGAATTAGAAGATGATAAACAAATGAAAGTTATAGCTCTTGGTGTCTAATTTTAAGAAAGTTAAACCATTTACAATTTGGAGTTTTGTACAAAAGGGTATGACCAGTATACTAGAGGCTCTCTAGAAGAGCTGGGCACTTGGTTTTTGCGATCGCAAAGCATTTACCGCGATCGCGAAAGGCAAATTTTGGGCTGAGAAAAGTTGTGCTTCGCCATCGCGAAGCATTTTCCGTGATCGCGAAGAGTAAATACCTAGACAGTAGCTATATTTCGAGGTTTCAGCCATTTTTAACATATTTGGAGCTATGGAACTCGGATTGAAGCGATTTTTGAGGCGATTTTCACCATATGGAATGGGGTAAGTATTCTATATCCTTAAGTGTTTATATTTCACGAATCTATGATTATATTTAACATTTAATTTGGATTTTTGTCGAATAAATCAAGATTTTTGGCAAAAGCTTCCAAAAAACAAAAATTTAAGATTTGGAGGTTGAGTTGTTATCGGAATTTGATAAAATTGGTATGGTTAAACTCGTACCGGAATGGGTATTCGGATTTCATAAAAATTATATTGGTTCCAAGAGGCAAGCCTCACATTGACTTTTGTTGACCTTTTGGAATAAATTTTTAAGTCGACGTATTATTATCCGGAATTATTTCCGATGAATTTTAATGAGGTTGTACAATTAATTTGAATAGATTTGAGCTGTCCGGAGGTCAATTCAAGCAAGAAGAATATTTTGGAATATTGGCATAACTTCAAAAAGGTAAGTATCTTACCTAACCTTGAATGAAAGAATTACCCCTTAGGCATTGAGTCTTATGTGGAAATTGCGTGATTGGAAGCCGTGTACGCAAGGTGACGATTACGTACTCGAGGTTATATGTACAAACTATATTGGGTTAAAGTCTTAGGCATATTGTGTAGTAAATTGGATAACCGTTGACATTTATTAAATCATCTATTTGCCATGCCTCAATTCGCGTTTGTTAAATTTAGTTTTATATGACAATTTGATGTGATTATTACTTGTATATTTATGTGAATTCTGTGAGTTTGATGATTTGATATTTCTTGGAATTTAATTTTATTATGGATTTTCCATCTGCAAATAATTAATGAAATAAGTTTAAATCGAGGCGTTATATAATTATCAAGAATTTGAATTATAAAGGTCGTGAATCATATAGAGGCAAAGTGCCAAATTGTGAAATATTATTCGGTTGAGTTGTTCACTCCCGAACATTTTGTTAAGATGTTGTGCTCATTATAGCCGAGTCGTGGACTTCTTATTGTGGAAAATAAATATAATATATTGTTGAAATTTGTGATATGTTGTAATATTTGAGCACTTGATGAGCCATTTGTGATATGTGAGCACTTGATGTGCACTTGTTGAAATCATATTTACTTTGGGACTACGAAACGGTATTCCGGGAGATCCCCCTGCCCTGCATATTTACTATGGGACTATGAAACGGTATTCCGGGAGATCCCCCTGCCCTGCATATTTACTTTGGGACTACGGAACGGTATTCCGG